>WSTK01000789.1:0-14872 GCA_019616945.1 Ceratobasidium sp. 414 | reverse complement strand
TCGAAGCGACCCCATCATTAAACACAAGTCGACAGGAAAATGTTGGTGGGATGGCACTGCAGATGCGAGAATCCCAGTGGTGTTTGAGGTGGCCGCCAATGCTCAAAGCCACGAGTTAGTAAGGCCCGCCACGAGAAAGACGAACGCACCGATTGCGTGCAAAGTGTGTGCATGCGGACGGGCGTCGGTTCGAGCAAGCGGCAGCTCTGGGTGACGACGCTAAAGGTGGGGACGAGAGCGTCGATGGTGGTCGAGAGGATGAATGAAAACTTACCAAAATGCTGACATATCAATCGCGCCGCTGTGTGTGGCGATGCGCATACATCCGGGGTGTATCCGCCTTGGACCAACACTACGAGGTCCAAGAACTCTTCAATTTTCCCACGACTTAAATGCCTCGTAGACAGCCCAGTAGCGAGCCAGAGGAGGCTGAGGCACAGAGACAGGCAAAGAAGCAGCGGAAACATGAGAAATACCAGAAGCTGAAAGCCGTTAGTATGGTGTTCATGAGCCCTCTCCCTCCCACATCTCCGTAAGCTGACCTACAAGCGGTGGCTATTAGGACTTCACAGCCTTACAAGAGCAGAATCGCGACCTCCTGGAGAACAACCGGGAGCTACTTGAAGAGGTCGAGGCGCTCAGACGCGAGTCACGGGAACCAGGAGAAGATCGGCAAGATGAGCAGCATGTCGAAGAAAACACCCGAGTTAGCAAGGAGGAAATCAAGTACTGGAAGAAGATAGCCCAGGTTTCAGGTCGCCGAGCTGGCGTTCTATACGCACCGTTCCTGAAATCCGAACCTCTGGCCGACCATCGCATCCAAGCCCGGATGGGCGACATCCTCAACGAGGTCCAGCAGGCCAAGGAATCAGACAACGAGCTCGAAGATGACGACAACCCAGCAATCTTCTGGGACAGTCCGCACTTCGATATCCCTGACCCAATCGACATCACACGTGAGCTGATCTACAACCTCCCGAGATCCCCAGGAATGCATTGGCTTGATGAATGGTTCCAGGATGCTGTGAGCAGAGGGCTATTAATTAATAGGTTATTGATAAACATCTCCCTTGTAGTTCGCATTGGGGGTTCGCAAGCAGCGTGGGGATCTTGTCCACAGCGTGGCAGAGTATCATGAAAAGATATTTGACATTGCTGATCCAGCGTTCGAAGACCATGAGGCACGCCGCCAAAGCCCAGAGGTCCAGGATTTGCTACGTACATTCCTGCATACTACAGAAGAAGACCCAGTAGACCAGTTCTTCAAAAGCGATTGCATTGTTCGGGTGAGTGCCTGATTCATCACCAAATCTGTGTACATGTCTTAAATTATACAACGTTATCTAGGTTCTCCGCCTCTTATTGAATGGCCCTGCTGCTATTCGTACTGGTCGCCGCTCCTCAAAGTCACGCAAGCCACATGTGGACATGTGGCATGTCAAGTTCATTACCCCATCACTCCTTGCTCTCGCAGCAACTGTAGTATGTCTCCTACTGAATGGACACATATGAAATACTAATGTGTAACATACTAGATCAAATTTGTACTTTCAGGCGAGCCCAGTTTTGAGGAGACCTCTGGACCTACCAACTACACCGCTTGGTATCTTGGCCGCCTTGAGCTGCTTGAAGGGTTTTATGCTGATGAGTCCGATGCATACAATGCCCTGATTGATTACTACAATCGTCAGGTGCTTCCTGATCGCTACCACGAAGAGGGAGCAGGGGATGCTGGGGTGGACCATGGTCACGTGCACCTGGATCGTGAGAGAATGGACGACGAGGAGCGTGCCTTCTTGGCACGCGTCCGTGGTGAAGTAGGAAACTAAAGCAGGTCACTATTTATGTATTCTTTGTGTACCATTAGTAGCTGATTGTACAAGTGTCTTGGAATGATTGAATTGATTGCGATGTTGAGCAAGTCAGTGCAGTGGGAGTCGCTAGAATGGTGTCTGTGTTTTATGTAAGTACAGACCTAGTTCCGCCACTCCTACTTTCCATATTGTGCATTTATTTGTTAAACTACCTGTCTGAATGGTTATTTTCTGACTGTTTGCACGGGCATTTGAGTTTTAAGTGTGATCACGTGGTCTATAGACCATCCTCTACCGTCAAGTGATTAGACTGCTGGGGGATAGGTATGTGATTGGCAGACTTGATCCAGTGGTCTAAAGTATAACCTAAAATATACCTAGATATTGTTCACTTCATCTCACGCTGTATCGCCATGTCCAACCATCCTCGGCGATACAAGCGTGTGCCAAGAGAAGTTGACAAGGCGTCTGGCAAGTTTAAGCCCTGCAGCTACTGCGGAAGGCATTACTCGATTTACAAGGGTGCTTGGAAGATCCACGAGAAGACATGCCAGAAGGGCCCAGGGCCAGGCCAATGCAAGTCCAAGTTGTCTACAGTGAGTATCATCCACTCTCTGAACATTAAGGCACTATGATTAACTATACTATCATTGGGAAGGTTCCAACTTCCACCATTAACCAGGCGTCAGGATCAAGCCCCCAGTCTGATTCTGATGAGGAAATGCTGGATAGTGCTCCTATGGCTGAAGCTCATTGGGAGAGGCCCAACTACCCCTCAAGCCATGTCGCTGAGCCCAGCCACTACCAGCCAGGTAGGCATTTCGCTATAAATCTGATAATACATATTTTGTTAGCTGATTTTGACCGAAACAAGCTGTACCGGGCCACGAAGATATCGAAATCAGCCTGGAAGACCCCCATGCAATCCCCCCACTAGACGAGACACAAGTCTGGATAAAACGGCACCCAGCTTCAGGTCAACCCAGCGGGTTCTTGACACCTGAGTTCACCCAGGACCAGACTCACCGAAAGCGCTCTGTTGCTCAACAACACTCCCTCCCACCATTCTTCCCCTTTCACACACACAGCGACTTCATACAGGCTGAAATATTTAGTGACTACGGCTCAACCGACAAACACATGAATCGGCAGCTTGCATTGCCAACAGAAAGTGTCACTCTCAAGAATGCTCGTGATTACCACGATACCTTGGCGATTGCTGCACGGCTCTGGGGGAAGGTAAGCATGCTGTTAGTTCATAATACCATGCTAGTATTGACGTATATGTTAAGTTTGTTTCAAAGCCTGTTGTTACCGAGTTCGAGGGCAGCAAATTTACACATCACGTCCATTTCCAGTCACCATTTTCTGTCCTCTCGCAGATTGTTGGCGACCCAGAGCTTTTTAAGGATATGATCTGCTACCCGGAACAGCAGCATGTTCATCGGCCCGGTACTAACAATGGCACAATGCAGTTGTGGGAGGAGCTCTGGCATTCTGACTTATGGTGGGAGTTACAGGTGTGCCAACAGTGTCAGAACCCCGGAGTGTGTCTAGATTAGCTAATTCACATAATGCATAGGATCACATCGGACCTGATCGATGTGTATTATACCTTGTGGTATATATCGACGAAACGAATGTGTCAAAGATTGGCGGGGTCAAGGTTTGGCCAATATACGTGTGGGTCGGAAACTTACCTGCATGGATCCGTAAACGACGGGGGAAAAAAGGTGGTGGCACATTAATTGGGTATCTCCCAAAGGTGAGTTAGATCTGTGTATATTGGGCAACTGGTTTACATGGCAAGGCCTAGGCTCGAAAAAAATCCGGGGTCAAAGACTTGGCTGGGTTTCGTTGTAAAGTTTACCACGATGCCCTGCATGTGATTTTTGAGTCACTCAAGATCCCTTCTCGTCATGGCGCGCCAATTCGCTGTGGTGACGGCGATATTCGAAATTTTGTGCCTATAATCGCTGCCGGATCTGCAGACTATATGGAATTGTGAGTTGTGTAGCATATCTCTGACGCTATCGCAACTAATTATACATGAATTAGCATTCGCATGATATGCATTTTAGGCCACAGAAGCGAGTATACGTGTCTGATGTGCCTCGTGCCACACCATGAACAATCAAGGCTGACAGAATCATGGCCGATGCGAACCGTGTCTGGAACAGAAGATGTCCTTCAGCGTGCAAATGACGCTGAGACAGTGGCTAGGAGGAATGAGATTCTACATGAGCAGTCTCTACGGGACATACGTGTGAGTCTTTGGTGTAATATCTCTGTACCAACCCTCGTTTGATCTTGAGTCTGACATAACTGCTCAGAGCGCATTTTTTGATCTTATTCCAGCATCAATTCACTCAATTTACGACGCCATCATTGCAGATCCACTGCATCAAATCGAGCAGGGGGTTTGGGGTAAACACCTGTGGATGTGGATTCGCAATGATCTGCCGAAGGCAAGCAAGCAGATCCTCGATGATCGGTCCGTATATCCATGCTATTTACTTGTGCTTCACCCTCTCATGTCGTTTTGTAGGATAAAGGCAATCGCACGGTATCCAGATCTGAAACACTTTCCCAACGGGATAACAGACTTGGAATACCTGACTGGCAAAGAGCACGGAGTGATCCTGCGGGTGAGTTCTATGTGTGCTCTCGACTCTAAATGATTGCCGCATGCTTACGCCCCTTCCTCTAGTTGATAGTCCCACTTATTGATGACCTCATACTCGACAATCATCGGAAGCTCATCTTCCGAACCTTTCGATCGCTTGCCGAAATATATATAATGGCCAAGTTCACGACACACAACGACATCACTCTCGAGAGGTTGGACGAAAAAATCCTCAAGTTTGACCGACTCCATAGGGTAAGCACCACAATATCTAAGCAGTACAAACTAACCATTGCGGAACACTACTAACACAACTTATAGAAACTGGCAGAAACATTCCCTGAGGTCCACGGAAACTACCCCAAATTCCATTCGCTCTCCCACCTCACCAGCATCCTCCGCCGACATGGTACCACTGACAACTACCAGACTGGGATGGGCGAAGCGCTTCATCCAGCGAGCAAGCGGGACTATCGCCGCTCAAACCAGCAGCCAGATTTCGAGATTCAGGTGAGTACTGAGCAGCTCACAGTTGGTTGCGCTGACTAGTCAATCGAAATAGATGCTACGTATGTACCAAGAACGCGAAGCTATCATGCGCATTCGTGCGCAGGTCGATCTGGCAGTCAATCACGATGAGGATGACGAACACGATGTGGACGACCCCTGGAGTGGTCCTCGTGTCCACTTTGGATCTTCGGATCGCAAAGGACGGCAGGAAGCAACAGAATTCGCCCGAATGCTCTCACAGCACGACCCAGCCGCTCGAAACGTGGCACGATTTCTGCGCACTTTCCTATACCAGCGTGTCGGCGGATTCGGGAGCCTTATTCACTTCAGGGAGTCAGATTTACCTCTCTTAGACGGCATGATGGTAAGTACTATCCAGCTGTTGCTGTTCGGAGCGCTGTAGTTATTCACCTACCCTAGGTCTCCGTTTTCCAGCTCGTTACTGTCGGGTACGTCTCGATGCTTGATTCACGCAACGCACTTGATGTGGCACGTGCAACACATTCGTGGCGTAAACAAGGGCCACGGCACGACTACGTCCTCGTTGACGATGGGAGGGAGCTTTTCATAGCACAGCTGCTTAGGCTGTTTAACCTCAAGGCTCGGGATGAGCTACACTCGCTCGCATACGTCCGTCTCTTCAAAATAAGTCGTCGAAGCAAGACTACGGGATTCATCGAGCTGACCGACACAGGGCAGCAAAATTTCATCTTTGCCAACTCTATCATCCGCTCTTGCGTAGTTTTGTCGCCTGGAATCCATGCAACGAAGCATATACTTTGGGATTTGGAAGGCCCAGACATGTATCTTCGATTGCAGGACTTGTAGCCAGTGGTACCATGTTAATATATCATTATCTGGGTATCTACATCACCCGTACCTCGAGAGCTCTGGCATGACCGGTTGCAGCCGCCATGTCAGGTGCCGAGATCCCACAGCGTCTCCGCAACCGGCTGTGGCGGCATGGGCCAATTTTGGCACAGCCGCAGCCTGGCTCCACCACCGTCAAAGTCGGCTGCAGCCGCGGTTTGGCTGCAGCCGGCTACAACCTAGTTTGCATTTTCCTGATGACTTTTGCTCGGCCCCGGTAAGTGCCTTGGTCTTTTGGGCGAGCTGTTTCTCTAGCGCAGCTATCTTGTTATCTCTCGATGATATCTCCATGGATGTTGTTCGATCCATGCCGCCGGTGTCGGCGCTGTTAGGAATTCTATGGGTAGTTCAATCTCACAAAACGTATTCACGGACTAACCTTATATCCACATATTGTCTGACTTCAATCTGGCATCGGGTTGTATAACTAACTGAAAATCAAAAATCCATAGTCCAAGTCACTCTCTGGGTGTTGGTGAATAGGCATACCTTGACACCACTTCCTCTCATATTCGACCACCGGGTATTAAGCCCAACGACACGGCCACCAGTCCCAGGACACTCTATTCTGACCAAAGGTTCATTTGGTCGACAATATAAATTGGAATCATCTGATAAATGAGCTCACATATACTGTATATTACCGTCCTCGTAGCATCGGCTCAGCTCCCATGTCGTTGGATAATATCCATGGTCCAACTGGGTGCCCACATCGGTATGGCCGACGCAAAGGTACCGGCCAGTGTCGCAGTTCTCAAATTGGTAGCCTTGTCCTATGCGGTGAACAAACCACTTTCCAGCCTATCGATTAGTAGTAGTTGGGTATCATATCCGGAAGGCGCATAAGTATTGGGATTCACAGTCTTCGCTTCGCCAACAAGCTACGCCTTCATCGCAGCTAGTGATGCTGATGCGACTCCCTGAATTCGTGATTCGGTATGTCCCTGGCTCTATTTTCACCACAGTACTAGGGTTGCGTGCTAAATAATTGCCGTCACGGTTCGAGGACCCATTTGTGAGCAAGACCTCTGCCAATCCACCGGAGAAAGCCGAGGCGGAGCGTATCGTCAATGACGGCGACGTAAAGGAATTACTTGGCGTAGCTGGTGCGAAGGGCTTGATACAGGGAGAAGATATAAAAGCGCCAGTTGGAGGATTGGAGAGAATTCCAGTGCCTGCAAAGGATGGGGCGCGGGTTACCTTGAAAAAATGGGATTACTTGGTGAAGCAGCTGTTCGTGCTAAAGAGCACGCCGTTGGAAAAGGCTATACAGTACGTCTTTCTCGTTTATTCACGTACCCATCGACGTTTAGTTGACTGGGGCCACGGTAGAAATCTCGGAGCGGGCGCAGCAATCCTTCTGAGCAAGCTCACCGGGCCCGACGTACCGGAAGAGCGGCGCGTAAATGCCAAAATGGCAGTCAACGCGCTTTCTGTCCGGGACTTTGCGAGGATAGTCGAAGAGTTTGACCGATGGCCTTTCGCGCCTGATGTGAGTCGTCCTGGAGATCTGACTATGGGTATACTGAGTGTACGGTGTGTCGTAGGTGTTGTTTATTGCAGATCCGGCGGAGGATGACAGGAGTTAAACTCGCTGGAGCAAGGGGCAATATTTTTATTAATTCGAATGTGTTATTGAATGCCGTTCGTTGCTCGGACTGTCCCGCAAACTCGTTCTGCAAATACTTTAGTTTACGGTGATGGATCATTCGTGCCCGCTGTTGTCCGATTGGTCTTAACTGCCACCCCCGGCTTTGACTTGGCGCATACAGGCCTATCAAACCATGTTACGAGGCTTGACGTTTTGGCTCGTCATCTTGGTTTAAAAACCTGGTTAGGGCCCTTTGTATATCGAGATGGAACAAAATACTCACCTCAGCAAACATCCGCTCGAGGCTCTCAACCCGCTCTTGTAATTTATCGGTTTTCCCCGTTTCGTGTTCCAAACGATCTTTTATGCTCTGAACTTCGCCCCGGAGCGATCCGTTGGCTTGGGCTGCCGGTGACTCGCCCGCTCGACGAAAGGTGTCTTGCGTTTCAAGCAAGAGCGCGGACTTTGGGGCTAAATCGAGCTTCACTCCGGGTTCGCCGTCTTGAGGTGTGAGCCGCTCCTTCATCTGCGCCAGTTGTTGATCCCTCTCGGCGAGCAAACGATCCCTTTCAGCTAATTGAGCATTTAGTTCTTGGATTCGTTGGTCCTTCTCGCTGATTTGTTTGTTCTTTGATTGGAGTTCTCGCAATAGCTTCTGCTCCTCCTCGCCAGTATCGTCACTACGGAAATTCCATTGAGCATGTTGGCATCATGCTACTGGAGTACTGACCCCAAGCGTTCAAATCGCCATCTTTGGCAAGCTAACCAACCCCCCAGGGACCATGTGCGCATCTGCCTTCATGTGAGCATTTCGCAAAAGACCAAACTGTGGGGTGTAAGAGACACACCGTATTACCGTCATGTGCCTTGCCCCAGTCGTCAAGATCGACGACGCAATTGCAGCTGGCGTGTTTGATTCTACCGAAGTCTTTTTCTAAGCAGACGAACAAATACCCCCTATATTTCAATTCACTCACATGTACATATTGTGGTCCTCGATCCCTTGATTCAACTCCCATGTTACTGGGTATCTTCCACAAAAAACTTTGGCTCCGTCGTCGGTACTGGCTACCACGAGATACAGTCCGTTCGAGCAGCTCTTGATTCGATAGCCCTCCCCGGAACGCTGAACATACCACTTTGGCAAAATCAATAGAAATGCCCTTGCGTTATTTTGTGTCAAGTGGAGACATACCTGTTGATTTTTGTTGTCAAGCTTACGCCAGCAGACAGCGTCCCAGCCCCCAGATATTATACATGTGCCACTAGCGACACTAACAATCCGGTATGTACCTGGCTGGACAGGCGGCATACGATCAATATTTGCGTGCCAGACAAAGCTTTGAACTGGTGTGATGGTGGCGGCTGCGACGAACGATCCACACTCGTGCGCCGCCACTAACATAAACAGGGCACAACAAAGAGGCGCCACACTCTAGGCCGGTTCAGGCACCAGAGCGTTTGTGCAGTCGTGCATTTGCTCTGAATTACTACACTACCCATCACCAGATTTTTTGATATATGTGGTGTAACGTGATTAACCTATCGGCTGAGCGGCGTGCAATTCAACATGTGGTTTATATCAAGCTATGTTATTCGGTTGTTTGCCGGTCTGTTCTAAGATCTAAATTTGAAAGGTGAACCAAGACATTCAGGAGCGCTTGGGTTTACGAAATCAACCTACTCACCTTGGAAACGAGTCGTTCGAGATCGGAGATTTTCTCTTGAAGATCTTTCGTCTTCTCTTTCTGCTCGATCAGATCACTGCTCGCCCTCTGAAGCTCGATGCGCATCGGATCAGCTCTGTAAGCGGCCAGAGACTCATTTGCTAGATGGAGCGCATCTTGGGTTTGGTCCAATAGCATAGATCTCGCCGCGAGTTCCTTTTTGATCCGAGCCAACTCTTCGTCTTTTTCTGAAATCTGCTTGTCCTTCAGCTGGATTTCTTTGGAGAGCCTTTGTTCCTCCTCTCCAGTGTCATCGCTGCCGAATTTTGAACGAATAGATCTACGGCAAAGGTATTGGGGTGGTACTGACCTCAAGAATTCGAATCTCCACCTCTGCTGAGGGACCCAATGTGGCTGTGGGTCGGCGAAGAGCTAGTAATTTATCACCATAAAGTCTGCATGGATTTCCGCGAGATATGGAATGGATGTACCTCAGTACCGTCCTCCTTTGAGCCCGCTCCAGTGAGGTCAATGATACGATTAGCATCTGCCTGCTTCATACTATTCGATTTTCACCGTCAAAGGCTTAGATACTTAGACGCGTGTTAATTCAGCTCACATGTACATATTGAAGTCCTTGCTTTCTTGTCTTAGGTCCCACGTGGTCGGGAATATCCCACAAAACACTTTGGTGCGCGGTTCCTTCGTGTCTCTTGTTTCGACCACGCAAAGATACTGCCCGGTCTGACAATTTTTGAAGCGGTAACCTGCTCCAGAGCGCTGGACATACCACTGGAAAGAAACCAGGCGATCATCATCCACTATATGGATCTCACTCGAACACCACACACCTGTTGGTCCCTGCCATCATGCTTTTGCCACCCGACAACGTCCCAGTCGTTCTTAACGGTGATGCATGTCCCACTCTTCACGTTGGTAATCCTGTAGGTACCTGGTTGAACAGGCGGCATGGTGTCAATATCTGCGCGTCAAATAAAGGTGCAGTAGCCACAGTGAACGGTGAACGAGCACGTGCCGGTTGTTACTCAAACATGTCAAAACAAGAAGGCGCCATACTGTAATCTGACTTCAGCCTTAAGCCTCCGAATGCACAATGCGTAGTCTACAAACAGCTAATTTCACTATAGTAGTCTGACGTTTGTTTCATCAACGACACCAGGCACCATCCGGGTGTCGAGATATCATATTATTAGGTCGTAGATTGTCCACCTGCTCAGGTGTGGGTTTCCGGTCGGCTTTCAACCAAGGGAAAGACACTCACATGGGAGAACATAAACTGTTCAAAAACCTGCATTCTTATCTGCATTTTGGCTGTTTCTTCCCTCTGTCGTGCTAATTCATCTGCATTTGGACCTGTAGTAGCTCAGCATCCCGAGCTGCTAGAGCTTCCTTGGTCTGACGAAGTGTCTCCTCAGCCTCCGCCAAAAGATTTGACTTTTCAGCCAATTTGCGCCTGGTTTGAGCTGAGTCTTGTTCTCACATTGCGAGTCTCCCAGTCGTCTCGGTTAATTCGCGGTCCTTGTCGGCCAATCTAACACTCTGTTGGGCTATATGCTGGTCTTTTTCCAGAAGGTTTTGGCTCAGCATGGCGAGTGCTTGATCCTTGGATGAGAGTTCTCCGGCCAGCTGTGAGATTTTTTCGCCCGTGTCGTCACTGCCCAGAAGGTTGTAAGGTCCCAGGTGGCGAAGTTCAACCAACCAACCTCGAAGCGCCCGAGTCTCCATCTACGGTGGGGCATCCATCCCTGACAGTCTGTCGAGGCCACGTGTGCATCTTGGCAGCCACATCCAAATCATGTTAATGCGGTGGCGAACATAGCAGACGTGCTCACCGTATTACCGTCATGTCCTGCCTCCCGCCCGTCTAGCTCAATAACCCTATCAGCGCTGCCGTATTTTATTTTATCTACACAGTGTCGTTGGCGGCTTAAAATACCAGAGTATGGTTGGCATAACTTACACAAACATATTGTGGATAGTGCCATACAACCCAAATATTCCAAATTAAGTATTGATTAGCTTTCTATCTGCCATATGGGTAGACCAGTCGAGTCCGCAATAAAGTAGGCTTTACAACATGTTATAATTGGGCTCTTGCACAACACAAGTGAGCTCTAAATGTCAGGCCCCGACTAGTCCCATGCAATCCTATCAAGCTATGTTGCGAGGCATTATGTTTTGGTTCATCACCTTAGCTCAAAAACCTAGTCAGTAACCTCAGCATGTCCAAACCAAGCCAAGATACTCACTTCGGCAAACATCCGCTCAAAGTTCTCAACTCGTTCTTGTAATTTCTCGACTTTCTCCATTTGCTGAGCCCTGTCGTGTTCCAGGCGGTCGTTTATGCTTTGAACTTCATTGCGTAACGATTCATGGTCCTGGGCTGCCAGCGACTCGCCAGCTCGATGAAGTGCACCTTGCGTTTGCAGCAAGAGTGCGGACTTTTGGGCTAAATCGAGCCTAACCTTGCTGAGTTCGTCGTCTTGAGATGCGAGCCGCTCCTTCATATGCGCCAGCTGACTATTCTTTTCAGCTAGTTGAACATTTTGCTCTTGGATTTGTTTATTCTTTGATTGAAGTTCTTCCAGTAACTTTTGCTCCTCCTCGCCAGTATCGTCACTACAAAATATTCTTTGAGCATATTGGCGTCACGATACTCGGGTACTGACCCCAGGCGTTCAAATTGCCATCTTCTCCAAGCAAACCAACACTCCTGGGGCCATGTATAAAGCTACCTTGATGTGAGCCTTTCGTGAAAAGGCCGACCCATGAAGAGTGAAAGACACACCGTGTTGCCGTCATGCGCCTTGCCCGAGCCAGTAAGATCAACGACACGATCGCAGCCAGCTTGTTTGATTCTACGGCCGATGTCCGAGATTTAAGCAGACAAATAGATGCCTTCCACATCTGAGCGTACTCACATGTACATATTATAGTCTTTAATCCCTTGATTCAGCTCCCATGTCGTCGGGTATCTTCCACAGAAGACTTTGGCCCTTTCGCCAGAGCTATTTGTTTCAACCACGGCGAGGTACAAGCCATTCAAGCGACTCTTGATCCGATATCCCTCTCCGGAACGCTGAACATACCACTTTCGCAAAATAAGTAAATAAACGGCCCCTGTGTTATTTTGCATCAGGTGAGACACACTGTACCTCTTGGTTTTTGTCGTCGCGCTTGTGCCAGCAGACGGCATCCCAGGCCCCGTGTGATATTATGCATGTGCCACTAGCGACGTTAGCAATCCGGTATGTTCCTGGCTGTACAGGTGCCATACGATCAATATTTATGTGCCAGACAAATGCTCTGAATTAGTGCGATGATGGTGGCTCAAACGATCAATCCACACGTGTGCGGTCACCACCCACCACAACATATCACAGCAGGTAGTGCCACACAACCCAAATATTCCAAATCAAGTATCGATTAGCTTTGTATTCACCATACAAGCCGACCAGTCGAGCCCAAAACTAAGTAGGCTTTCACAACATGTTATAGTTGGGTTCTTACACAAGTCGGCCCTAAACATCGGGCCTTGACTAGCATATACTGGGTGTCTTCCCGTAAGCAATTTAGGCACGCTCGGCCCGATCCTATTCGTCTAGACCCACCGGATGTAAATATTAAACCCTTAAATTTATGTGTCATCCCCCGGATGCAGTCTAGTCGGCTCTGGGTGGATCCTAGATCGCGGATAGGTGGGCTGATCTAGCATCACCCCCAACCCCCCATGCTAGATGGTTTAGACATCGACCTAAATTGGGCCAATGCATGAATGCACACTTGATGCAACCATTCTTTGCGCTATGTACATACAGTGAAAATGCATGACTATATACATCCTAAAACGTGTAATTCTCGTGGGCTGGGGCTGAACTGAAACAGGAGACGGGGGGTATTCAGAGGCTCCAGCGACGCACAAAACCCGCCCGCCCCTAACCTGACTTACCTTCTTCCACCACCCACGGCACATCCACGCATCACTCTACATCATACTCGAGGTTCCATATGGTCCTAATTATTTAGTAACACGCTTGGCAACTCGGTGCAACGAGTCTTACGGGAGAGCCAATTTAGGTCTCGCCGCCCAGCCGTCAATTTGCAATTCGGTCCGAATCCGAACCGAACCGAACGGCCCGATTTAGGACGGTCCCACGTGCCTAAATCCTTACGGGAAGACACCCATTGATTGAATTTGGTCAAGCACAGCCATCACATGTCCTTTCTGCCCTTGGGAGGATTTTAACCTGCTAGCCTCTCGCCAACGCGCTGGCAATTATGGGACATACATCCGCAACGGAGTATATTTATACTTGCTGCTTGGATTAGCTAGCGCGGGATTAGTCAACGCAACAACAACAAGCCCAGCACCCCCGCTGGGTGCAATAGTCACTGGGGCTGCGACATGCTACTCGCCTCTCCCGGCTAGAATCTCTATCACCGGCACAGTTTTTTTTTCTCTACCCTGCTGCAACCTTTGCTAAGACCGGTCGATTACTGAATCTTGTCAATATGTGGAGACGAGAGGTCATATTTTCGCGGGAAGCAAGGTTAGTAAGGATTATGGAAAGGCCAACACTGTAGCACATAGTGACTTCTCGACGTTGATTCGTACAAGTGCGGGGATGGATCCTATCTCCTAGGTCGTGCGGTCGAACAACGAAATACGTAGAAAATCTAATTCGCCCCTGGAATACCTCCCTTTTGTCGCTACAAGTTGATAACCCTCAGTTGCTATTTGTACTGGGCCTTTTGTCCGAAATCTCAACGGCACCCCGACCGTCAGCTCGTGCCTGTTCGTGTGTCGCACCGGTGGAGTCGAATACTACACGCGGAGGCAGTAGGTCTTAGCCTAGCAGGTGTTGAAGCTTGCTGGCTCGACGGGCGTGCCTGTCTGCACGCTCCATGCTGCCCATGGCGGCCAGCAATCGGATTGCACACGATACGCTCCCGCTGGTGTTTTCCTGCTGGCTCCACCTCCTCGAGTAGTGGAACCCTAAATTATAGCTCGATCCCTCATGCTCCGTTTCTTCTTCGGTGCGGGGATACTGTGGTGGACCCGCTCGCCGCACACGAGCGTAGTTCGTTGCGCGTAGGTCACGGGCTGGGTAGGGTGGGTATGAGTCTCTCTGAGCAAATCATCTCTGGTCCGTGCACGGTGAGGTACATGTTGTTGAGTACGTATCTTGGTGTCTCTTACATGACGCGGATGTTGACGATTAGGTAGCCTTCTCTGAGCATTGAATTTTGGGCTTGTGGTCGCGCTTTCGGTACAAGGAGGATGTGTTTAGTTGCTTGCTGCGTCGAGGACGCAAACACATTGATCCGTCACGTGCGGACATCAAGGCGGGCGCTCTTAGCTCGGGTTTGTTCCGGTGCACCATCGCTGGTCGCCGTGGACGTCCAACTCGACCATACCTATTATCCCTGTGTTTAATATTACAAGTAAGCCTAGCTGTTCCCAGTAGCCTTGCTAATTGCTCCTTGCGGTTGGCAGATTGTAGGACTGCAGCTCGATTATTGTCCTGGATGACGCTTCTTGGTCTAGGAATTGGCAGGGACATTCTAATCAACGCTTTATATGTCCGTTTATCCTGTCATATCACGCTGCTGTGCATACAGGCTATTGTCCTCAAGTTTTTACCTCCGGTGCAGTATCCTGTCTCATCCACTCTTCACCCCTTGAGTTCGCCCCCACAGGGTTTCGCGGCTGTTCCCCAAATTAGGTTTCTTACTCCAATCACCACGCTGTGGATCAGGATGCTCCTTAGGA
>WSTK01000788.1:0-14927 GCA_019616945.1 Ceratobasidium sp. 414 | reverse complement strand
TCTCGAGTGGCTCGCAATACGATCGGGAGGCCTATTCCTTTACGCAGCTTCTGTCTCAAGATATTTCGACCAGTGTGGCTTATCTGGAGCGGCTGACGCTTTGAATCGGCTAGTGGACATCGCTTCCTGGACAGAAATCGCGAACCACGAGCGTATTGACATGGCGTGCACTGCCATGTTTGAGAAGGCGCTCGGCCACAGCGGGTTAGGCGAGCCGGAGAAAGCCAAGCTGACGCTTGTGCTTCGATCTGCGGTCTGCGCCCGAGACCCTCTGGCACTGGACGCCATCGCTGGATTGCTGGGGCTAGATTTCGTCATCTTGACGGAGACCGTGCTACATCTGTTACTCCCTGTTTTGCATGTTTCGGTCGCGAGCCGGCTGGGCATATCACTCCACGAATCGTTCACAACATACCTGGTGGATCTACAATGGTCTGGCAGGCTCCACTGTGATGGTCAGGGGGATGATGGCTTGTTGGCACAGCTGTGTCTGGATCTTATCAACGGATTCGGGCAGCCATTCAACGTTTGCAACCTCGATTCGTCTTACTTGCTAGATCGAGAAGTAGTTGACATGGATGAGCGAGTGAGCGAGGCGATCCCACAAGCGCTGTGGTATGCGAGTCGACACTGGGGAACACACTTGAAGCTAGCGAAACCTTCGGATGAGCTATTGACTTGTCTTCACGGTTTTCTGTCCAGGCGGCTGCTGTTGTGGATGGAAATCATGAATCTCAAGCGCAGCATGCCCGAGGCAGTTGAGCTACTCCATGGTGTGCACCTGTGGCTGCATGTATGTCGGTATATAACTGTGCAGGGTGGCTACTGACTGATTTGCAGGAGGTCAAATGCCCAGCCATCGTCCGGGAGCTTGTTCTTGACTCTTGGAAGTTTGTAGCCGCATTCTCATCAAGTGCGGCTTCCGAGAGCACGCCGCATATCTATGTCTCTGCACTACGATTCTGGCCGGCACATCAGCCGGTGTCTATGCACTATATGGCCATGCTTCGAAATGTTGTGCAGGCAAAAGGAGCCAGGGGTAAAGATCGTGTGGAGGATGTAGTGGTGCTCGATGGCCCAGACATGAAGGTATTACACTCACCGCAACATGTCGAGACTGGCGGACCAGCGGGGAGCAGCTCCAACCCTGCGGTTGTAGGTACTGAGCAACACGTGGGTCAGCCACTCAACGGCCACACAGACCGGGTTTTCTCGGTTACGTGCTCCCCCGATGGCGCATACATTGCGTCTGGCTCTTTTGACGAAACCGTCCGGATCTGGGACGCACAGACCGGCCAGCCTGTGGGTCAGCCATTCAACGGTCACACATGCTATGTCAATTCGGTTGCGTACTCCCCCGATGGCGCATACATTGCGTCTGGCTCTGATGACAGGACCGTCCGGATCTGGGACGCACAGACTGGCCAGCCTGTGGGTCAGCCACTCAACGGTCACACAGGCTGGGTCTTCTCGGTTGCCTATTCCCCCGATGGCGCATACATTGCGTCTGGCTCTCATGACAACACCATCCGGATCTGGGACGCACAGACTGGCCAGCCTGTGGGTCGGCCACTCACCGGTCACAAAAGCGATGTCAATTCGGTTGCGTACTCCCCCGATCGCGCATACATTGCGTCTGGCTCTTCTGACAAGACTGTCCGGATCTGGGACGCACGGACTGGTCAGACTGTGGGTCAGCCACTCAATGGTCACACAAGCGAGGTCAATTCGGTTGCGTACTCCCCCGATGGCGCATACATCGCTTCTGGCTCTAAAGACAAGACCGTCCGGATCTGGGACGCACACACTGGCCTGTCTCTCTCGCAGCCAATCCGCTCCGGCGTACAGCCCCGTAATCACTCAATAATTCCTCCTGCCGTTGCGCGATACATTACACGAACATCAAGGAAGCCCAACCCTGCCACCGCTGTCTCGCGGATGCTCACGAGTACGTGCAGTAACCTCTAACCATCCCTGGGTCACTAATCTATTTACTCTGAATCTTGTCCCACTGTTCTCCGTGCATAATCTCCACAGCTGAAGAGCTATTACGCCGTTGGACATTTGACGACCAGGGGTGGGTGGTCAACGTTCGCCAGGAGCGACTCATCTGGGTGCCGCCGGACTTGCGAGAGTTCGTCTTGGTCCGACCTGCCCTGAACAGAATCCCTCTGGGTGACCATGTGCTTCTCGATTTCCGCGACGCGACGCTTGGGACGGAATGGCGGGATTGCTTTGACTCGAGTCGACTTTGTTCTTGATCGGTACTGTCTGTCGCGCACCATTCTGTCCAACCATCATTTTCAGTGCAGTCGAGCCCGCCAAGGATCGTATCGCACATCCCACCGGTCCGTCAATCTGCCCTGGCATGAGTGGGCTGGCCCCTTGCTGTGGTTTTTGCCTCACGCTCTATAGCTTGTTCCACTACCTGAAATGAAATGTATTCCACTCAGCGCAACGTGACCTCGTCCCCCGCCCCGACTACCTCTCAAGTTTCCTGACAGCCGTCACACCAAACGACGTGTGGGCCCCTGTTTGCTCACGGCGTTAGTCAGGAAACCAGGGAGAGCATTGCAGTTCAGTACTGGTCGCTCCTAACATGACCCAAACGTCTGTTACGACGAACCTAGGTCCCAGGACGCTTACTGAAAGCATTCATTCGGCTACTCTGTTTCACCCATGCGAACCAGAGTACAGCTACGCCGACACCAATAAGCTGCAATTACACACATTGTGGTCTCGGGCGTATCACGGATGTCTCTCTGGGTGATACGGATGATGCATCACGGTGGATCTTTTGGCTTGTGCTGTTCTGCCGTTCTGTGTTGGTCAAATTTAAGCACAGAGTATTGGTGAATTAGGGGACGGTGCTAGTATCAATTACTAGCCATGGACACTCCAGTCGCGGAACGATCTATGTTCTATTACTAGGACCAATATTTTCAGGATATATTGCAGCTCGACATCTCCACGGCGGTGCGTTGCGCATATTGGCTCTTTGAGAGCCGAGAGAGCCAGGCTTCGCAGCGTATCCTTCCAGGGGGCAGCCTTTCCTATTTCGCGTTGGCGCTGGTTCGAGTGGGGAGAGGACCAGGTGCGGCGCTTATTCGACGGCTCACGTCAGCATTCATCCGCTGACAAATCGCCTGTGTGGACAGCGTCATTTATGTGGTTTCCAGACTTCCCCTCGTTGGCTGCTGTTATTTCTTCTGTTCCACACTAGTAGCGCCGCTGGCATTTGCGTTCTCATCCATCCACCTTGTCGCTACAACCATCTATAACCCGCGCATTGCTCGTTCTCTGGCCTGGTGGCCGTCTGTCCGGCGTCCGCGCTCCCGTCGACCCAGTTATGCAGCTGTAACATCTCGGTTAGCCTCATGCGCCACTCGTGTGAGTTCCTTGGGCTGATTCCGTCCCCAGTTCATTCTTCCCCGACTTGTTCTTCTTCCAGTCCAGGTGTGTTTCATATCCGCGTGGCTCGTTGGGATCGGCGAACTTACTATGCAGGTCACATGGACTTGTACACTCGACACGCCCATCTTCCCCTAAACGCGCGTTCGCCTGTCCGACGCAGCCAGACCCTCATATCCGAAACCGGCGGCCACACCGTGAGTTTTCCAACACTCATTCCATCCCTCGCCGACGAAAAACCTCCCTCAACGCCCGACTTGCGTCATGTTTGTGGCTCTGTCCGACCTTCACGAGCGTGGACTACCACTGCTGACGATCGATTTCGAACTTGTTAAATCCGTATTCGTTCTTGGGGTTCATTATCTATGATCAAGTGTATCCGTGTTGTCTCCTTGTTGAGTTTGGTTGTTCAGAAACTCAGGATGAGTGACTGATAGTTCGGCTTGCAGTTACCGCATCCACGTGGAACTCCCCACGATTGTCCGTGTTATCTACTCCTTACCCTTTCCTCCTTTTTATGGCTCAAGTATGCTTCGTTTATCTTCGTGTCCCCAAGGCCTACAAGCTCACCTACCTCTTTCACAGGCTGCTTCCGCCCATATCATAGGTGTCTCCGCATCTTCCATCCGTTTTGGGCGCTCGACACTGGAACGATTGTGCCTCCCCAAGCTCCCAAGTATCACGATATCGCCCAGTGCTCGGTTTCTACGTGGGTGACATCCTCACATTCGCGCTCGTTTCGACTTTTCTCAGGATCCATCTCCTGCTCGCGCCGAGTGATCTTCTTGCTCTCCGTATTCTGCTCCACCCTCACTCTCAGCGCAGCAGGGCTAAGACGGGAAGGTGGGGGTCTACATGACGGATGTTTGGAGTCGGACCACCAGCCCGTTTCACCGCGGGCGGAGTCCCATCGACATCTGGCCACATCAAGTGGATACCGGTCAGGAATTAGGTGGGTACAATTATTATCTTTTTCAGTCGATTGGTTCGCAGACACATGAATCCTCCAGCGTGGTATCGGGGCGGGACCGCGGGCCGTACTATTTTGGCGTGTTCTCTAGACAGGGTGGGTTATCCCCCCAGGATTTCGTGTCCCAGGCGAGCTGTGAGTAGAAAAACAGCTAATAGAGCTAATAGTGGCGTTGAATAGGAAGGAATTACCGGTACTGCGCGAGTACAAGGATAACCTTGGTCAATGTTGGGTGCTAGTGACGCGTGGCTGGTCGGAGCGAAGGAACTGCCAGCTCGGGGCTGCGGGTCACGTGGAAAGGCCAAGCAGTGGCGAACACACGGTGTGCCGGTTGCTCGCATCGACGACACCACCCTTGGCGTGTCCCCACCACCCATGCACAATGGTGTCCCACATCCCACCATGTGCTGCCGACTCCCTCGCTCTCTGGGGACTGACGCAATCACCGGGCCGTGCCAGTTGTTTACCCACTTTGCGATGTAATTTAGATAAACAATACGTATACGTCTCATTCGGACTTCAGGCGGGGTAATCATCATGCTAATCAACGACTCGGTGGACGACGGTACGGGTGGGAGTGACGAGAATGTATGGATCAAGTATACGGGTAATTGTGCGAACAAGTGGGTTCAAGACTGCTTGGCACGGGGACGGATAGTGCCAGCGTAATGATCACCTATAAATAGCTCGATGTTAGCAAGCCCGAATAAAACGAGGACAAATACACACGGCTCACCAAAGTGTGAAAGCGTTCCAGCAGCAGGGCCAGCCGCACCTGCACCAACGGGATCATCTCCAAATAAACTCGGCTCGGTCGCGGTACTCGCAGCGTCCACAGGCTTGGCGTCCGAACTAAACGGGCTGACCTCGCTAGGCGCGGCCCCAGGTACATCTGTCCCCGCCTTGCAATCACCATTCTCCCCTTCGCCCTCTCCCTCTTGCCCTCCCTCTGCACCTTCTGGCTCTTCGCCGACTGGCGAGTGTGGGATATATAGAGCCTCGGCAGCAAACGATACCACGGGCTCGTACGTTTTGGCTCGCACCGCCGCAAGGGCTTCATCCATTGCGGCAGCAGAAGTGTCGTATCAAACGGGTTTAACGAGGGAGTCCTTGGGTTCGGCGTCGAAAAGCGCGAGAAGGGCTGACCAGCCTTGATTATCTGCGATAGCTGGTTTGTCGGTCGCAGAGGGCTCGTTTTGGTCGGTGGATCCAGACTCGGCGGCTTTGGCGCGGTCCTCGACAAACGCCTTCATCCCTCCTTCGGTCTTCTCAACCTCTATCAACTCCTTCGCGCGTCTAATAAGACCTTCCTCGCTCACGACACGTTTAATCACCACCTTCCGCCTCCACCTCTTCATCTTCAGAAACCCGACACTGTATTAGTACCCCACATCGCCTAAAAATAACAATAAAAATATGATCACATACTTGTACTGTTGTGAACCTCAACCCATCGTCCTGCGAACCCAAACCTCGCCCCAACTGGAACTTTGGGGCCTTTTCCAGACTCAAACTCGCCCCTAAATTCGGCGTGTCATTCGTATCTGCGAAACTGGCTGGCTCGAATATGTCGCTCGGATTTGCTGGGGTATGCAGGGGGGTTGGCGTGATGGAAGAGGGAGAGGTGGATTGGATGGAGTGGACAGCGATGGTTCCATCGTTGTTCGCGGTCGCGAACAGGCCAGGGTTGCGCAAATTCATGACCTTTGGAACGACCAGTTGGCCGAGGCCGGCAGCTATCAGGTAGATTTGATCAAGTGGGGCTGCAAGCTATCATATCAGAGTGACGCACCTGTTCAGCGATTTCTCCTGACGTCGGATTCCAACAAATTGTTCAATTATCCTTTCCACGACCCAACAGTAGATCTGGATCCCGTGTGCTCCTCGACAAGCTGAGCACACCGCGCTCACAGCAACTCAAGACCCTCCCAGGAGCACGCGAGTTGCGGAGGTCCCATGATGACAGGGAAAGAATGTAGTGATGACACGCGTTGGCTATAAAATAACACCATCAGCAGATGGGTCAGAGACAAAGGATTGGACGCACGTTATCGGGATGCCAAGCTACGTCGCTCATTCCTCTCCTCGACCCCGCCACACCAAGTTCACTAGCTCCACCACCTATACCAACTCCTCCCGGCCCACCGCTACTACCACCATATTGCAATGTGCCCCCTCCCTCTCAAATCCCACACAACTGTATACCCGCTCAGATTCGAACTTGCAAGGATATGGGCGACCTTGGCATTCCACGCCAAGTACGACACGCCATCCAGTCGTCGCGAACGCGTGCCAGGTCTGTACGGCATCGTGGGGTTCTTTGGGTCCCAGAGGTAACGTTCTGAGCCGGTGCCACCAGACGGGAGGAGCGAGTGTTGAGGAGGGTTAAATGAAGCGCTCGGACGGGACCTGTGTGTGTCGAGTTTTGAGGGAAACGCACCGAGGAGACGCTGGAGACGATTCAGAACGAGCCAAGTTAAATAATATCGACGCGACGTACTCAGTTTGGTGGGTGATCTGAGCAGGATCCCAGAGTCCTAGTTGACCAGACTCGAGACCAGCAGCGAGGGCACGGTCTGGACGAGCAGGATTCACATATCTCCATGCTGGTCGATTAAACCTACTCCAATTTAGCGCAGCTTCAAGGTGCCACAAGTTACTCACCTCACCTAAATAGTAACAACCCCGGTACGACGAACGCCTCCCTCAGCACCCAACGTCACATCCCCATCCTCCAAATCCGGGGACCAAATCTCGAGCGCCTCAGACCAGAATGAGCAATGTCGGTGCAGTCTCCACGATATCATGTTCCGGGCTGGCTGAGGCAGAACCCCCACCAGAAGGGCAACATATCGTCAGTATAGCTGAAATATCGATACTGTGCTAGTAGCCGCACAACTTTGCGAGCGATGGGTGCAAATCGGAGCTGGTGGACTCTGCATCACGTGGCTTGGCATTTTCCCAGGTCACAACACCCCGAGTTCCAAACTGATCGCCAACGTCATGCGCAATCAGCTCCACCTGTTGTGCAGCGAACTTGCCAGTTTGAGCTATCCACACGCCCCCTTGCTGGGTTTTATTAAATCCACGACTTCTCTGCACTGGAATCACACCACACTCTCTTCCACCATCCCCTCCCCGGCTCCCCTGATGTCTATTCTTCCTGCCATGGCACTTCATGCGCCTACAGCTGAGGATAACTTCTCCCCGAACACCTCGGACGACGACAACGTTTAGCCCGAGGCGCGATTCTGGGGAATGGGACTAGCAGGCGAGATTGGGCGGGGCCGCCAAAGTGCCCGGGTGTTTAGGAGGTTGTTCAAGTGTTCGCAAATGGTGCGTCAGAGCTGATGTGTGATGGTGGCGTAGCTGATATACCGATTACTCTGGCTAGGATTTTGAGCTGGCAGCGTGGCAGCTCACATACTTGTGTATTGCGCCGCGGCGAGTGTGAGTATGTCTCATCGTGCTCCCTGTTTATTTACGTCGCTCCCCTTGTTGCCACATAGATATGAGAACGTACCTTTCCATAGTGTATGTGTGTTCTCCATCCTTGACTCACCCTCTTGTACGTTTCCGAGAGCCGTAAACAAAAAAAAATTCATGGGCACGAGACGATCCTGGATTAATTGTGGCTAATACCTGCCACTTTGTGGTGAGTAGTGGTGTTGATAAATCAGTAAATTTGTTCCCAGCTAATACGGATCTGTCGTGCTACGTATAGTATCTGCGACCGCGTATCCATGTCCCCACCGCCTAAGAGCTTCAGCTCGCAATCTTGATAATTGTCAGGGGCTTCCTGCTTGTTGAAGCCGTAGTAGCGACCCTTGCTGTACGTATGACTCGTTCCACCTTCGCACTGAAATCTGATGTGACATCCGCCGGCCACAGGCTATTCATAAACACCCTCCTCTCGAACCCGACCTCACTCTCACGTCCTCCCTTGCGTCAATCACAACCGCCCCGACTCAACGAGCCGAATGGGCCTACGCATTCGACGTCCATTGCACGTCCTCTTCCCTGTGACTCTGGTTCTCCGTGGCGCACAGATTGTGCTGTTGCCGGACGTGAGTCGAAGTGGTTGGGTGTGGATATGGTTAGGAAACTCGGTTTGGGTGGGAGGGTAAGTCGTATTCGACTTGATTATTTCAGGTAACTGACGTATCTATTTCACATATCTGGGCTGAACGGTGCGTGGCCAGTTTACCCTTGGTCAGGTATATTTATTAATACTTCCACTCTAGCGCTCCCGTTTCTCATCAGGCCCGAACTTCTGCTATTCCCACTTTTACCGCTCTTCGCGGCGTACGCTGTTTCGCTTTGGGGCCTCAACGTCGCACGCTGGGCGCCGCAGTCGTACCCCGGATCGTAGTTGGGGCTTAGTCGGGGAATAGGGAGAATGGAGAAGAACCAAAACCAACAATGTACGTTAGAAAACGCCTGAAATGTGCATTATGGTCTAGCTACTGTATTGCGTGACTGTCTGGTCGAACCCCATGAAAGAGACGTCTACAAACATTGAACTTCGCCGATTCATCATGGAAAGATACCACGTACTCAGGATAAAACGCAACGCCTGTTCTCCCTTGGGCTGCGTGAGGCTGAGCAGATGTGCTGTAAGACCTACCATAATGGGTACATTACGGGAAATTCCAAAGAGCATATTGGTTGAGCGGTATCGCCGGGATAAGCAAGACTACGATCGCATACAGCCTGTGCGAGTAGTTGAAGACCTCGGGCAAGCTAGCTGCCAGCTAATTTGATTGTTTCCTGTGCCAATCCAGGCCACTCGCTGCGGCAATTGTCTTGGCTTCGATCCCTGTACGCTTTTCGATAGGTTTCGGAGGATTGACCCATTCAATATCGACTAGCCGAGCACTGTTTTGGGGGATTCTGATATGTTCAAGGATAACCGCACTCACCTCAGTCAACGGCCATCAAGCGTCTAGGTTATTGAGTGGGACGTTCACTCTCCAAAATTATGGTTCCATCTCAATATGCGATATCCTCTCGTGTAGTTTATATATCCAGATTCGGGACGTTTCGCACCGAGCTAGCAGTGTACCAATGGCTAAACTTTACTCGAGGCCCTCTAATAATACGATACGCCACTCACGCCTGCAAGCCCTTTTTTCCGTAAAAGAAAATCTACAGATAAGCAATCTATACATCTATAAAGCGCTATATGAACAAAAGTCAGGCCGCGCACGACAAGAAACGGGGCGAAGCGTACAATAGGGCAAGTGGATAGGGGTGCGAGAAAATAACAGGCGGAACGTGAGGAAAACAGAGCCCAAAGATGCAAAGTCTATAAATAGAATAGGATGGCACACTGCATAAGGGTCATCATCAAGAGGTGAAACACAAAGGCCGATCTGGGTCGACACACGTGCTCCTGACATACGCTCTGTGTACGTGTTGGCCGGCCCTTCCCCAGCCTGTCCCTTCAGGCACAACACGCTTCGCAGAGTATATACCTATATAGACTCCAATGTCCCAGCATCCCCATTCCACTCTACCACCATACACCCCAGACTACAGGAACGTTTCGACGCGAGGGAAATTTCTCTTGCCCTCCTTAGCAACCGTTGCACCGAGTCGTACAACCGTTTCTCCACTCCGCTTTAATCCCCTGTATTTTCGGAGGCACGATGCGTCTGCGCGACATGGTTAGCCTACCCTCATCCAAGCGCGAGTCGGCCGAGCGCACAGAATTTGTCGAAAGCTCGCTCGCTTCGTCTGGCCGCCTCTCCGAACGCATGCTCGCCTGGTCCAGGTCCAACGAGCGTGGGCGCTTATTCCCAATGCGGTTCCACGGAGAATGGCAGAACCAGCAGTGTCCGGTTATGGGCTGGTACGAACAACAGCGCGGCACGAGTACTCGTTTCCGGTCTGTCGAGCATCGCAGAAACGCCCAGGGACCGTTCTTCCACGAGTTCCTGCTCCTCAAACTCACAGACGGGGCCGTATGCCGAGTCGAACGCATAGGAGACGGTTCGCGTGCTGACGCGATTCGATATTTTGGGTGCACCGCCCATGATCTCGTTCAATGGTTCACCCAAAGCGACTATGATCAGTTTTCGGCCAAGTCCCCGTCTATACTCATCGCCGAGGTCGATCTATGCCGGGAGTTCGACATATTGGATGTGCTGGCCGTATGCTACTCCATCCAGAACACCAACCCGTGTTGCGCATATACCTTGCAGCGCTACAACTGCTACTTCCTTTGCTTGACTGTGCTTACTGTCCTGACTCGCCGAGTGGCAAGCTGGGAGACAATGCTCTCAAGCGACGACTGGGACTCGTCTGTTTCCTCATCACTCGACACGTTGTCTAATTTATCGCTTGAAGATTCAAAGAGGCATCTGGTCCTTCGTTTGTGCATACTTCTCGAGCCGGACAATCCCCAGGCCGGCAGGTTCATTCTTGATAGGCTGCGGGTGCACCTGACCTCGCAAGCTGGAGCTTTGACGAGCTATAACCACCTAATGAGCTCGACTTTGTGGCAAACAGCCGGGGAATCCGCACTGCGCCAGACCCTGATTACCTTGGCCAAACCCGCCGTCCCAGCCATCCTTGAGGATGAGAGCGATTGCGGAACACAGTTCCGACGAGCGTTCCATACCAGTAGGAACGACTCAGAACTAGCTATTCAATCTGACGGAGTATTAGCGAAGCACTACTTCAAAGCAAGCAGCAGGCAGTTCGAACTCACAATGGATCGGACTATAGAAATTGCCAAGAAACTTCGTCGGATGAGGGGAATTGAAGACCCTGTTCCGTTCGGCAAGCGAATGTTGCGTCGACTGCTCGTCCCCCTTTGGGCCGTTTATTTCTTACTAGTTCAAACTTCCGATTTTGTTGGTAGCAGCGAAGAGGGCGACTTTGGTCAGTTCACACAAGTCTCATCCAGGAACATCGTTCTCATTAGTATTCAGACAGCATGTTGTTCTCTCACATGACGGCGGCGATGAGGATGAAGTTCGGGTCGTTCGTAGGCCCTGCATTCGTCCTAGACACGCTCGATACCACAGCCGATTGGGCAACCATTTTTGAGAAGGCGTTAGAGTTAGCTGCCGAGGGTCGTCTTGGAGCCATGTTAACCAGGTTATTAGACGAACTGACCGTCAAAGGTGCACTCGGCCCTTCACAAATCTCACTTGTTATGGCCAACAAGCTCAGCAAAAATGAATTCACCAAGCTCTTGGCCTCTCTGGTCGATTCTGGCCTCGGTCAGACACTGCATCACGTGCATGAACCTCGACAAGCGAAGATATATTTACTTTCACCATCCCAGGTATCCATCCTACATCTCAGTTTACGACTTTGCGGTTGACATTTATTTCCATAGGATACCCAGGAACCTCCTAAAACGTTCATCACCATCGCAGATTTTCAAACAACCTACATCAAGGCACGCATCGACGCTCACGCAGAACGTGTCGCCTTTCATCATCTTGCAGCGGCTCCCCTGGTTTCCGACGACATTTTCAGTACGATAACAGAGGTGTGGAAGCTCCTACCGCCAGGATTTGGCGGCACTGTCGCACTCGCCTGATGATTCATGGGTTCCAGTGAGAAAACCCGACCATGTCACACCCGATTTCACTGACTGGGGCTATAGGTATTCGCATATACGCCAATTTATCTCGTTTTGGTTGATTTTTATTATCACACTTTATCTGTGCATCTCTCGCTGATGTCTGTGGTCTCACGGTTCTATATGTAAAGAGCGGGCTCGTTGGATGTTTGTGCAATGGTACTTGTTACTCAGGAACCGAACGCGCATCTACGGACCATGAATCACTGTCAAATTGTCAAAGGCGAGTTGGGGGAGTAGGAAATATGGGAAATCACCCTAGAAGAGGGGGGCTCTCGTGTGCGAGAGTGCATACAGGACTACCGGCACTGTTTCGGACAGCAACCTGCATTGGGCGAGCCATGTGTGAGCCCGAAATTTAATTGAAACAGTATTTATGATGAACTAGTGCCAGCGTCTCCTGGAGTAGCGTTCGGGTCAACTCTATTATAAGTCATCTTGACACGCCTTGCCCCACACGCCCTGACGGCCCAAGGTCTTGTCTCGGGACTTCGGCTTGGTCAGCATCACGTGCCAAGCGCCACTGATATTCGCTGCTGCGCAATTCTACCCACCTGATCGCTGCTCGAGTGCCCGATAAAAATGCGGGATGAAATATCGACAACTTGGAGACACGACTCACTTTCTTGCTCGTCCACGGCCTGGCTTGTACTGAATCGCACAATTGTCCGTCGTTCGCCGCGTTCCTAGTCGATTTTTCCGCGCGGCCGATAGGCCCTCCCTAAATGAATGTTTTCTTGCCCTCGCACCCGACGCTTTCTGTTTTTCTCGTGCCTGATCCCCCGTTGAAGGTCCTAAGCCCTTCGCCTTCGTTCCTCTCACGAGTGGAACTCCTGATTCATTCGGCGAAGACCGACTGTAAACCTCACCCGCTCAACGAGATGCAGTCATGAACACAGTTCCTAACCATTGTTTTAACTGTTCCCGTGGACCCACTTCTGTTGGTTTCGTCGAAAATAGCGCCAGTTTACCCGTTTGTCCCATGACATGTCTCGTCAATCCAAGTATGCTGTTTGCCCCTGCTACAACTCCAAATGGTCAATCACTGCTTTACTAGCTTCGAGTATCCACGTGAAACCCAGGGCGCTACGCTCTTCCGCCTTCTTATACCGTTCAAACCGGGCTTGGCTTTAACCTCAATGCCGACCGGTTACACGCCGTCTTACGGTGTCCAAGAGCGAGTTTTACCGAACGGCAGGTCCAATGAGGCAGTTTCGCGTTTGGACGAGGCACGAGGGAGACGATTGGCTCATCAATCGGTTTCATTGTCGGCTTATATCTGGCGTACGCTCACGCACTTGCACCCAGCCTCTTAACACTGCCGAGCGAATGCGTGAAGATTACCACATCAAACTCCTGACATCGGGTATTTGGGGACTGCAGTTGCTGGAAGGATGGGGGCGACGAGGGACGGGTATTTCCCTTCACTCCCCACCCCACCCCACGCTCGTGCATGAGCAAGTATTTTTTGGACAAGGCTATTCCATGTGCCTGCGAGGTACGTGTCTTATCAACAGATGTGTCAGCACTTAATTATCCTGCCTTCGCTTTTAGGGTATGATCCGTTATTCCACTGCTCTTTGCAACGTCTGGACGCTTTTTCGACCACTCGGAAAGGACTCTCATTTTCTTGCAAGATTCCAGCTTCCTCTGCAAGTGTGGGCAGGTGGATTTCTAGGACATGATAGTTTCGGTTGGGCGGGTACGTTTCTTCCCGTTGGCGATTTGGCGCGGAATTTAACTGTCTCGCGTGCCCACCCAAGCTACCGTCTGTAACCAGCTGTCATCGCTGCACGCTTTTCGGGCTCATATTGACCCTCGCAATGACATCTGGGCGAGATCTACGCATCATTTCTGGGGGTTCCGGAGGCGATCTCGTACGCTCAAAGCAACCGCACTCGCCTCAGCCAATGGCCATCGAGCGTCTAGGTCCCCCAGTAGTGGGTTCACCCTCCAAAATCCTAGTCCCATCTCGGTTCGGTCCATTTCTGCGTAATAATACTGCCATAGTACATAGTTAATGACATATACCATGTCTTTTTTCTTTTTTCTGTGCGGTATAATCTGAACTTCGAGTTTCGTCGAATACTTTGCCCATATATGGGGTTTCGCGACCAATTCAGAAACGCTTGGCCCACGCGCAAAGCGAGAGAACGCGACTCGTATAGGAAACTCATGCACGCGCTATTATTGATCCTGTTTCGGGCAATAGTCAAGCACGCCCGCTGGTCATGAAGTTCTGCAAGGCATCACGACGCGGGGGTTTCCCTCTGTCAGGCTGGTACACAGCAATAAACTCAATCAATCACTCGCCTTCGATCGACCAGTGCGCAGTGGTGAATTCGGGATCTGAATGGGAGAAGCTGGCGAGGCGGTAAATGGCCCCCGGTCAGCTGGCACCTTGGTGCGGGCTGGGGTGGGACAGGATTGTGCGTGTCTGCGGGGGTGCACGTGTCCGGTGTACATGCGGTGTACATTTGGTGTTTCACGTCCTCGGCCCTGTTCGCCTCCCAGCAACACGGGGCACACAGCATAGCCCAGTACCGATACATATACTCCGATGCCCAGCCATCCTCCCATTGCTCACCACTATCTAATATCCCACAGTAGAGCAAAGCTTCTGTGTCAAGAAACCTTCGATTGCCTTCGATAATAACCGTTGTGCCTATTCGTGCGGCGCCTTTCTCCCTTCCATTGAATCCCCTCTACGGTCGCCCCGACCTATTCCTGTACCCCAAAGGCACGATGAATCTACGCGAAATTCTTGGCCTACGCTCATCAAAGCGCGACCAATTGATCGAAAGCTCGCTCGCTTCATCTGGTCGCCTCTCCGAAATGTTTGCCTGGTCCAGGTCCAACGATCGTGGACGTTTATTCCCCATGAAGTTCCACAAAGAATGGCAGCACAAGGATTGCCCTGTCATGGGCTGGTACGACCAACAAAGC
>WSTK01000787.1:0-14971 GCA_019616945.1 Ceratobasidium sp. 414 | reverse complement strand
GTACGCGCCAGCCTCGGCTGCGCAGCTTGACTCAGGTGTACGCGCGTCTCGTGCCGATGCGCAGCCTCTGCCATTCCACTGTATGACTCGCACTCATGTACGCAGTATAAATACAGCGGTGCGCAAGCCTGGATACTCCAGCTTGCTTCACCTTGTCGTCTCTACTTTCTAGAGTCCCTTTCAGGACCTCATTCTGGAAGCTCGCCACTTAGTTACCTTCGTCTCTCGCACCCCACTTTACTCGTTAGGAATACTAGGGAACCTCTTACTTTACTCGTCCCAAGCATCCACCGTTCGACACACTATCTCCTTCTCGTCAAGTCGCCGTATCTCGTGGCAGTTCCGCCACTCGAAGATCACGAACGCGCGCACGTCCACCTTGGTTTGCCACCGGTAAATAAGGGCACGTGATCGATCACACTTCCACCTTCGCTGAATATATCCGTTTCAGTGTGCGTCCTGACAGGTTGTGACAAAGAAGATGACCAAACCATCCACGTCAAGCAACCCTCGGTGGTACGAGTCATCCCTGGACCGAGTGTCAGGCCAGAACAGGAAATGGCAGTGGGCGCAGCATCCATCATCATCCCAGCAGGAGAAGAGATGCATTACAACCGTCTCACGGGAATACACCTCCCAGTCCAATCTCATCGAAATACGCCAACGGTCACACCATGAAGACCAGAGGAACCCCTTCCTCAGGAACAACCAAGAGTACTCACCCTCAGCGACAGTGAGGATGAACATGAACCAATACCAACTCAGCCTCAATCAGCCACACATCTTCCCACTGACCCTGAGCCCAATCTTCTGGAGGTCCCAGAAGTAGTCCCCCCTTACGTAGCACCAATACGCCGACAACCGGAGTTTGACCTAGCCACCTTGGAAGCCAACCCTGATTACCGAAGGTTTGTCGCCTTAATGCAAGCCACCTTATGTCCCTTGTTACCCAAGGTTACCAACCAAGTCCTAAGCGGAAGACACATCAAAGCCATCACACAAAGCATCAAGGAAATCCGAAACCAACAAATAACCTTCAACACTGGAGCAGTGGACCTAGCCCAACTCGTACAACAGATTCAAATAGAAGCAGCACAAGCAGCCCGTAACAGCCACCAAACCAGCCAGGAAGGTGCTAGAACCCAAACGCAAATAACCAGCATTCGAAACACCCTACAAGAAGTCCCTGCCTGGGTAAACAATCTACAACGTGGAACCAACACAGTCCTTGGATCCCTCGGAGAAGCAGTAACCGAACTCCAGAAAGATGGAGAACTAACCTGAGAACTCATCCAAGCACTCGACAGACAAATTGACCAATTAGAGTGAACACCTCACACAGAAGATAGACAACATGCCTTTCAGCGAACCTCCCCTGGACCAATCCACCAAACGAAACATTCGCTGTCCACAGCGATTACCAAGTCCCCCTGGGTCACCTGACTCCCGCCGCTCTTGTTCTAGAACCCCACAACAATCGAGACCGGACAAAACAAACAGATCTCACTCCCCTGAAGGGGAACGCATCCCAAAAGGAGCCAAAACCAAGAAACCGGAAGCTTTCAAAGGAAAGAAACAGGATAGCGAAGCAGAGAACTTCCTAATGAAAATGGAGCTCTACTTCCTCAAATATCCCAGGGCCTTCCCAGACCCCAAGAAGATTTCCACCACACTTTCCAACATGAAGGAAAGACCAGCATCACAATGGGCGAAACCCCTACTCAAGAAAGTCCTGGAGGAAACTGAGCATGAAACCATAGCATCATGGACCAACTTCAAGAAGGCTTTCCTCCTGGCTTTTGGAGACCCAATCAAACAGGAAAGGGCCACGGAGAATATTCAGAAACTGGTACAAACCCGGTCTGCAAACGAATATGCGTCTGAATTCCAAATTCTCATGGACGAACTCGAGTGGGACAAAAAAGCTCTCATCGATCGATTCAAAGCAGGGCTCAAGAACACCATCTGAAGAGAACTATTACGAATGATGGTACTACAAGATGTATCAAACCTGACCCTCGAAGAATGGATTGAGTACGCCATCCGCACTGATGACATCATTTTCGCAACTCGGAATAGCGAAGACAACCAGACAAAGGGCAAAGCAGCCACCACTTCTGCCTCATGCCAAATGCAAAGCCAAGCCGTACCCAAAGAAACCATCGAATGAAGGAGAAAACAAGGAAGATGTTTCAAATGCGGACACTTAGGACACGTCATAGGAGTATGTCACTCAGCGTATCACAAAGAGGACCAACCCCAAGGACAAAACCCCTGAAGCAACTCCCAGAAAGAAGACCCCAGGAAGAAGGAAAAGGCTAAGGAAGCACACGTCGAGGATACCAAGAAAGATGATGAGTCCACTGCGTTGGAGTCGGAAAACTAATACGGCCTACCACACCTGTGTCTGTAGGCAAGGAAAACCTAGATCGTGATGTCCAGCATGTATATTATCTAAAAAAATCAGACGATGATCCCCACTGCTACATCACGATTGAAGGAATCACGGAACCCACTCTCACTCTCATCAACTCAGGATCCTCATGAAACTTTATCGATATCAAATATGCTCGAAGAAACCACATCCCACTAATCAAACTCACACACCCACAAACCATGATTGCCATAGATGGGAATGAGACCACACAGAAAATACACTTCCGCGCCATCATCACCTTCCAGCTAGAAGGACGCACTTTCAAGAGCCGATTTTACGCCATGCCCCTAGGAGACACTGCCGCAATCCTGGGAAAAGAATGGCTTACAGAACACAACCCCGACATCTCCTGGAAAACCATGGAAATATGCTTTAGAGAAGAACACGGAAAAGCAGCAGGAGAGGCACCGGATGAAACCCCCATTCCACCAGAGTACGCTGACTTTGCCGACGTCTTCGATGCAGAAAAGTTTAAAGAACTACCACTGCATCGAGACCATGATTGCACAATAACCTTCAAGGAAGGGGCGAAACTTCCATGACCTGCGAAACCCTATCCTATGTCCCCAGACCAGGCAAAACAACTCCGCAAATTCCTGGAACAAGAATTACGGGATGGAAAGATCAGACCCAGCAAGTCAGAGATTGTGTCACGACCTGTCAGGATGTAACTGGCAGTGTAAATGACTTCGGTGAAGGTGGAGATGGAGCCGATCATGTGTCCTTGTTTACTGGTGGCAGACCAGAGGGACTAAGGTAGACGTGTGTGCGTGCATTGTCTTTGAGTGGCGGTTGAGCCACGAGATATGGCGACTTGCTTGAGACGTAAGTGTGTGTCTGACAAGGGAGGCCTGCGATGAGCAGGTGATCAGGGCTCCTAAGGCTCCTAGCGAGTAAAAGGGTGTTCGAGATAAGGTAAAGGCGAAGTGGCGAGCTTCCAGGGCGAAGTCCTGAGAGGGACTCTAGACGGTAGAGACAACAAGGTGAAGCAAGCTGGAGTGTCCAGGCTTGCGCACTGCTGTATATATACTATGTACATGGGTGCGAGTCATACAGTGTGAATGGCAGAGGTTGCGCCTCGGCACAGGACACGCATACCCCAGAGTCATACTGCGCAGCCGAGGCTCACATGTACACCGAGTCAGAGTCCGAGACTGAGAAGACGCACACGTGGCCTAATGCTGGTGGTGAGGAGAACGAGCCACGAGAAAAGTTGGGGGTGAGTACACGAACTCCTGACAGATTGCAGCCCCTTGCTTTTACATGAAGAAACAAGATGGTTCCCTTCGACTGGTAACAGATTACTGAAAAATCAACGACATCACCGTTAGCAATCAATTCCCTATTCCCCTTCCCAAGGACCTGATCGAACAGTTATGGGAAGCCAAAGTATTCACCAAACTAGACCTACAATGGGGATACAACAATGTACGCATCAAAGAAGGGGACGAATGGAAAACCGCCTTCCACACTAAGGATGGACTATTCGAATACGTTGTCATGCCTTTCGGACTCAAGAACACGCCAAGCATCTTCCAGCAGTTCATGAACAAATTATTAGCCGACTTCAGGGGAATCTTTGTCATCATCTACCTAGATGATATCCTCATCTTCTCAAAGAACAATGAGGAACACACTGAACACGTATGCGCTGTCCTGGAGAGACTTCACCAAAACCACCTCTTCGTACGACCAAAGAAATGCCAGTTCAGAGTCACTACAGTAGACTATGTCAGACTAGTCATCAGCCCGGAAGGAATCTCCATGGACAAAAGCAAGGTTCAAGACATCATCGACTGGCCGATTCCCAAAACCGTCAAACAAAACCAAGCTTTCCTAGGATTCTGCAACTTCTACCGACGATTCATTCCTGATTTCAGCCTGATAACCTGACCCCTACATGACCAAACACAGAAGGGAAAACTCTGGAAATGGACAAACATCAAACAAGAGGCAGTGCAGGCCATCAAGGACGCCGTAACAAAGGAACCAGTCCTCGCACACCCCAATCCTGAGAAACAATACATCCTAGAGACAGATGCATCGGGCGTAGCCATGGGCGCCATCCTCAGCCAGTATCAGGAGGACGGAAAATTACACCCCATCGCCTTCCTATCCAAGAGTTTCAACCCAGCGCAACATAACTATGATACCTACAACAAGGAATTATTAGCAATCGTAGAATCCCTGAAACATTGGCGACTGTACCTTGAAGACACTAAAATCCCCATTCTCATCTATACTGATCACCAGAACCTACAGTTTTGGAAGGAAGCCAGGGTCATGGATCGAAAACACACTCGCTGGTACACAGAACTAGCTTCTTTCAACTACAACATCCATTACTGACCAGGGAAACAGTCCCAGAAACCAGACGCCCTCTCACGACACCCCGATTATGAAGACATTCCAAACCCGGAACAAATTATGATTGCAGCTGAACGTTTTCACGGCTTCAAGGCGACCCTAGACTTTGACCTCATCGAAGCAATCAGAGAAGCCCAGAAAGAGGAAGAAGAACTAGAATTGGTAATCACGAATGCTCAGAACAAAGAGAAACTACCCCCTAGCATACAAAAGCAATTTCGAAGATACAGCTGGAAGGAGGGATTACTCTGGTATGACAACACGATCGTCATACCAAAAGACCTGGAAATCAAGAAAGCCGTCTTACGAATGCACCACGACTCACCGGTCATGGGACACCAAGGAAGGGAAATAACTCTGGAAATCATCAAACGACGTTACTACTGGCCAGGAATGACCCAGGAAGTACACAATTACGTAGACGGGTGCCGAACCTGCAACGAGGCAAAAACAGTCAATACCCAAACACCCCCAAGAAACATCGAAATACCGGAACAACCCTGGCAACACATCAATTACAACTTCATCGTGAAACTCCCGCTGTCCCTAGGATTCAACAGCATCCTGGTTATAGTGGACCGCTTCTCGTGGCAAGCCCATTTCATCCCCTGCAACGAAAGCATAAACACGGAAGAACTTGCCAAGATCTTCACACAAGAAGTCTTAAAGCACCATGGACTCCCGGAAATCACTATATCCGACTGTGGACCTTCCTTTAACAGCAAGTTCTTCAGGGCCCTCTATGAGAGACTACAGATCGAACCCCGCTTTTCCACTGCATACCATCCTCAAACGGACGGACTAGCCAAAAGGACAAACCAGTGGCTGGAAAACTATCTACGAAGCTTCTGCAACTATGAACAAGACGACTGGGCAAAATGGTTACCCCTAGCGGAATTTTGCCATAACAACCACATCAACACTGCCACCAGACAGTCCGCCTTTGAAACCCTATACGGACAATCGCCAACATGGGATATCACCAATCAGCAGGGCAACAACCCCTGGGAAAATGACATTGCGAGCCACATGAAAGAAGTGTGGGATGAAGCCCGAGCCAAAATGGAATTACAGACCAAAGAACCAGGGGAGCCACAGAAGTTCGAAGTAGGAGAACAAGTTTGGCTAAACACCAAGAACATACGAACAACAAGACCCTCAAAGAAGCTCGACAAGAAACAAGCGGGCCCTTTCAGAATATCAAAGAAAATCTCCTCCCATGCGTACGAACTAGAACTCCCAAAGAGCATGAGGATACACAATGTTTTCCATGTTGGACTCCTTTCTCCAGTCCAAAAGGATCATTTCAACTGGATCCAGCCCTGACCTCCGCCGATTATCACAGAAGACGGGAACGAAGAGTACCACGTGGAAGAAATCGTAGGATGGCAACAGACAAAGGAGGGACTGAAGTACGAAATCAAATGGGAAGGGTATGACTCGAGTGAAAACTCGTGGGAATCAGCAGAAAAATTCTCCGACGTCAAACATGCCATGGACAGCCTACAACGAAAATACCCTGATGCACCACTCCCCCCAGGGTATAAAAAGATGAAGGGAAGGGCCAGTCCAGACATCCTACCCACCACTACCGCTACCGCTCCCAGCCCTACATGCCTGCCATCCACTCTGGTTCCACCTGCTCTCCCTACACTGTCTACCCTGGGGTGGGAACCTACAAGAACAACGCGGTCCGGTATGCCAAGCAACTCGACCCGAGCACCAACCTCTCCACGCTGCCCAAGGATGAGGTGTGGGGGTGCGAGTGGAGGGGCAACACACTTGCTGTCCCCAGGAAGGGGGTCTTCAAGTGGTGCAACACCCGTGATCACCCCGTCACTGGTGCCGAGATGCACACCAGGCCCATCTACCTCCTGCGAGGTTACTGCAGCTGGTCCGTCAAGAAGGTTGTCGAGCACTCGAGGTGGGCACCCAACAGCGCCATCAAGTGGAGGGAGGATGACTTCTGGGTCCAGGGGGACACAGTCGGGGAGTTCATCGATGCAGGCATTGTCGCCTGGAAGAGGCAGGTCGCCAGCAGACACTGGGGGGTCACCAAAACCCTCAACCGCCAAGAGGTCTATGACCTCATCAAGGACAAAATCCTCGCTGAGGATCAGTTCTTCGACTGGCTTGACCAACAGGCCTGGGACGCCACCCAGGACCAACTCAACAAGGACATGGCCGCCCTTGTGATCGCTGACGAGGAAAGGGGATGGTAAACTTGTGGGAAACGAGTTGGGGCTGCCTGAAAGGGCTAACCAGTAGTTAGCTAGATAGGCCCCTGGAAACTAGCTGGGCAGACAATGGGCCGCCACCCAAGTGACTGAGTTAGGACTTTAATTTTCTTTGTATACCTTTTTCTCTTCTTTTTTTGTGATCGTCTTTCTTTGGATTTGTCTTTAAAGATGATCACTTTTGGGGGGGGAATGTCGGGAGTTCGTGAACTCACCCCCAACTTTTCTCGTGGCTCGGCTTACTTGCCACTGGCCTTAGGCCGCGTGTGTGTCTTCTTGGTCTTGGACTTTGACTCAGTGTATGCATTAGCCTCGGCTGCACAGTATGACTCTGTGTACGTGCGTCTTGTGCCAATGCACAGCCTCTGCCATTCACACTGTATGACTCGCACTCATGTACGTAGTATAAATACAGCAGTGCACAAGCCTGGATTCTCCAGCTTGCTTCACCTTGTCGTCTCTACCCACTTAGAGTCCCTCTCAGGACTTCACACTGGAAGCTCGCCACCTCGCCCCTATCTTCTCTCGAACACCACTATACTCGTTAGGGGTTCTAGGAACCTTACTTGTTTACTCATCACAAGCCTCCATGATCCGACACACTCTCATCTTCTCGTCAAGTCGCTGTATCTCGTGGCTCAAACACCACTCGAAGATAACACACGTGCACACGTCTATCTTGGTTCCTCCCATCCGCCACTGGTAAACAAGAACACATGACCGATATCTCTCTCCTCGAAAGGGCAGATACTTCCACCTTCGCTGAAACTACGAACATCGAACTTGCGTCCTGACAGGTCGTGACAGACCTGGAGAAGTTCTTGGATGACACAAAGCACAATGAGGTTGCCTGCAGCATCAAGGCAAGGATCCTGGCAGAAGGACAAAGGAGGGAAAGCAACATGACCAAGGAACAGGCCATGGTCATGTGATACGAAAAATAGAAACTGAAACCAAGCACGCCGTCGAGCATCCCACCGAGAGAGGACAGGAAGCCAGGGAGCTGCAACTACTGCAGGAAGCAAGGCCACTGGGAACAGGAGTGCAGAACCAGGATTGCAGATGGGGTGGCTATAGGTACGAGGAAGCCACAGGTCGCTTGAGCAAATGAGGTGGAAACCAAGCCAGCGGAGGCAAAGATCGAGGAGGTCAATTATGCTCACATGGCAGAGCAGATGGATGACAAGGGAAAAGGGAAGGACCCAGACTGGCTTGTAGACTCTGGTGCTGACTTGCACTTCATAAACAATAAGATCTCTTTCTCCACTTATACGCCAGTCTCCAACCAAATCATACAAGGGGTCACAGGGTCAACACCCATCCTAGGTAGAGGGGAGGTGCCCATCAAATTCACTGTGCTGGATGGAAGGAAGACGACTGTCCTACTCAAAAACTGTGCATTTGTTCCATCCTTCAACAACAACCTCCTGTCCATCTCATGCTTCGACAACAACGATATCGCTTGCACGTTTAAAAAGGGAAAGGTTTTTATTATGGAACCTGGATCAGACAAGGTGTTCAGCTATGGACAACAACCCAGCCATGGGAGGAGAGGACTCTACAAAGTGTTTGTGGTCTCTGGTGCAGGTTACTCAACGGCGCTTGAAGCAGTGGGGTCGGTGGTAAAACCAAAAACCTGGGAATAGCTCCACAGAATATTGGGACATGTACACCAGAAGGTGGTTGAACAGCTGGTCAAGGAGAACCTGAAGTCATTCCTGGTAAAGGAGTCGCCAAAGGACTACCAGTGCAAGACATGCATCTGGGGAAAGCTTCATGTGGGGGCATTTCTGAATGTATCCCAGACTGTCTACTTGGCAATAGGAGACATGGTCATCACAGATGTATGGGGGAAGGTGCAGGTCCAGTCCCTGCAAAAGAGTGAGTACTTTGTCACCTTTACAGACCTTTACTTGCGTTTCTCAGTAGTCTACTTTCTGAGGTCGACCAAAGAGGTGTGGGAATGCTACAAGAAATTTGAGGCCTTGGTGAAGACCCAGATGGGCAGGACGATAAGGAGGGTATGGTCAGACAATGGGAAGGAATATCTCAACAAGGAGATGAAGGACTACGCTGAGTCACAAGGGACGTTGTTTGAGCAAACAGCTCCTCACAGTTCTGCGCAAAATGGGGTGGCCGAACACCTGAACAGCACACTCATGGATTTTGCAAGGGCCATGCTGTTCCAGCACCAGCTACCAAAGTACCTCTGGCAGGAGGTGGTGGCACACTCAGCCTATGTGTGGAATTGTCTGCCCACCAGGGCAACAGGCAGGGCACTGTATGACATGTTCTTTGGAAAGGGTGCAGACTACACTCAGCTTGAGGGGTTTGGGGCAGATCTCTGGGTACTGGATCAGAGTGGGAAGGTTCGGAAGCTGGATGAGAAGGCGTGAAAGTACAAGTTCATGGGCTTTGGTGACAATTCAAGGGCGTATAGGTACTGGAAGTCAGACACTAGGCAAGTGTTGCTCTCCAGGAATGTGGTGTTTGCTGCTGGTGTCACAGGGAAGCAGGTCGTGGATGATGATGATGAGGAGGGGGATGATGATCAACTGGTTGGAGGGGGAGTAGGTCCTCAGCTGCTTGCTTCGTCGGTCCAACCGGTGAAGGAGGAGAGACCGAAGACACCAGCCTCTGCAGAAAAAGCCAAGGAGCAGTCCACACCACCTCTGCCAAAGCCTCTAAGGGCAGTCCAGCCAGCTCCACCCAAGAAGCCAGCAACCCCCCACTTTGTACAGCCACAGCCGAGAAGGTCTACCAGGATGACAGCCCAACAAAGGGACTACACAGCTATCGATTGACATGGCCTTCCAACCAAGGATAACATCTTGTATGAAGGAATAGTCCCTGTCTACCCAGAGCCAAGCGAACCACCAGCGGCCCCTGTCGAGTCAACCCTCATGGAGGATGATATAGATGAGTCCTTACTTGGGGTAGTTGAGGAAGAATGGGAGGAAATGGCATATTCAGCTACATCATGCCCCCATGACCAGGATCATCCCACGTATGAGGAGACACTAACCAGCTGGGATAAGGACCAGTGGGAAATCGCATGAGATGAGGAAATGGCCATACTACATCAAATGGGAACCTTCAAAGTCTGTGAGGCACCGACATCAGCAAAGATCATGACACCAAAATGGGTCAAGTGATCAAATAGAACAATGATGGGGAAATCATAAGGAGGAAGGCATGGGTCGTCCTGAGGGGTTTCGCACAGCGAGCAGGGATTGACTACAGTGAAGTGTTCGCTCATGTTCTCAGGTCAGATTCACTGCGCACCCTATTTGCCCTGGCAGCAATACATGACTGGGACGTCTATGGCCTGGATGTCAAGTCAGCATTCCTGAATGGAAAGGTTGATGAGGAGATCTACATGCAACAGATACCAGGATATGAAGACGGCATGAACAATGTCCTCAGGCTGATTGGTTCACTATACAGGCTCAAACAAGCACCAAGAATCTGGTATCGACTCTTCCACGAAAAGGTTGGGACTATTGGCTACCAGTGACTTCCATCAGAGCAGTCAGTGTTCATCAGGAGAAGGGGGAGTGAGATCTCGATTCTGGCAGTATACATGGATGACATCACAGCATTCACGACACGGGGTACTGGCAGGGCAGTACAAAGGGAGTTGATGGAGCTATTTGACATGAGGGATTTGGGCGAGCTAAGTTCTTTCCTTGGCTATCAGATCTCTTGGGATAGAAGGAACAGAACGATCACTATCTCCCAGGACAGGTACATCAAGTCCATTGTTGACCGAATGGGGCTTGAAGAAGCGAACCCTGTGGGAATACTGATGTGCGCCGGTCTCCAGCTAAAAAGATATGAAGGTGCCCAAATTGACTATCCCTATTCTACGAAGATAGGCAAGCTGCTCTATGCAGCACTCGGATCATTCCCAGAAATTGCATATGTGGTTCAGCATCTTTCACAGTTCACGTCGAACCCTGGGCCAGAACACATTGCAGGAATAAAGCAAGTGTACTGTTATCTAAAGGGGGCAGCTGACTATGGGATCATGTACTCAGGGATGGGAAACAAAGAAGTGATTGCCTTCTCGGATGCCGACTGGGGACAAAACATTCTGGATCGAAAGTCCATCTCTGGACACATGTTCATACTTGCAGGGGGAGCAGTCTCATGGATGTCAAAGAAGCAGGCAATGGTTGCGCTGTCAACACTGGAAGGCAAGTACATGGCACTCTCCCTGGCTATAAGACACGGGCTCTGGCTGCGTCAATTATTCACAGACCTTGGACTCCCACTGTCCTCACCTACATCCATATGGACAGACTCTCGCTCTGCCATTGCTCTCACTAAAGATGCCCAATTTCACTCTCGGTCAAAGCATATTGACATCCGGCATCACTTTATTTGAGACACACTTGAATGGAAAGACATTGTACTATCCCACGTACCAGGAGAAGAAAACCCGGCTGATGTGCTCACCAAGGCTCTCCCTCACCCACGTTGTGAGAGGCTACTCCGTCAACTCAAAGGGACAATGAGGAAAGGAGGGGTAGTGCAAGGAGAAGTGGAACTATTGGAGTGGGACAGTGACCAGCGAACTCCAGGCCAGGGTGAAGTGGCAGCAACCAGTCCTAGACCAATTCATCACGGAGGAAGGGAAGCCAAGGACAGTCTCAACGCTGTTGATTGAGGGGGAGTGTTGGAATGCAGCAACCAACAGTGAAGTCAACAGTACATGGCACAAACTGGGACTTAATGCTTCTTACTGGTGCCTGATGTTCCATGGGGATGTTCATGTCACCGTGGAAACAGTGACAAGGGTAAGTTACGCTATCTGTCCTGTTCCTGTTTGGTCTCCTTTGTTTGGCGTGGATACAGACATGCTTCCTTCCTATGAAGAAGCTATGGACCTTCTGTGATGTGTCTCTTTTGTTTCCTTTGTTGTGGTTGCATGTGATTGGCTCCCTTGTATGACTTGGTCACCTGCTCACATGTATATAAGGAGGGTCTCTAGAGAGCCAGACCTCCATCTGTTGATTCCCTTACAATCCAACGCCTGTGTTACTCTTCCTGAGTGTGCTCTCTACAAGGAAAGACTATAGCAAAGGCTTTACCACATTGCTGTCTTGCCCTAAGAAGCCAACAGGCAGAGCTCCCCCAGAGTTGCTCCAGAGTAGCTCAGGGTCTGTCTGGTGGTTAATTGATGCATGTAACATAGCTCATTCCCATCAATGTTATCTTTTTATCCAGCCAGTTGTTTGCCTTCCCCTGTGCATAAAACCCTCTAAATGCTATAAAATACCCCTGGGTGAGATGGTTGCCTGTGTGTGGGTGCATCAAGGCAGCCAAGTTTGAGGGGCAGTTCACAGGTTTGGGAGGGAATTTGCTAAGTCAGGGCTCAGGCACCAATTTGTACTATACCATATTGAGACATATACCTTCCATATATGGGTAATTTCAAATTTACAAAAATTGGTAGGTGCACACACCATGCTCATGGCATTCCAAATCTTCAATCAGATTTCAATTTGGATCAAAATTGATTGAATAAAATGCAAAATACTTTCCCAGACACGACTTTTTTGGATCAAATTTAACAGGATATATGCACTTTATTTACATAACTATGAGACTGACCCTGAGCTACTCTGGAGCAACTCTGGGGGAGCTCTGCCCACCAGCTGAGGATCTCTGGGTGCTCTGGAGGCTCTGGGAGCATCTACAGAGCAAGTCCAAGGTTGCAGATGGCCCCATCCTAGCAGAGGCCACAGCTTGATACCTTAACCTCTGCTTCGCACCTGAGGACATTACCATCCTTTGGCTGAAGCATTTGGTGGCAGCTTGCTCTAGCAGGCTTTTTGCTCCTGGAAAGTGTGGGGAGCTCTGTGGACAATTGCTAATGATGGTTGTGCACAACTTGGCCCTGCATGAACATCTTACCAAGCTGGGGATTGTTTGACCTGGGATTGACCAGTCACAGTATCATTACCCAGTCCCACTCTTGGATTTTGTTTGTGCTATCTTTCACTCAGACTACCACAACATGATTCAGAAGGCAAAACCCATTAATGACAACAGGAAGGCCCCCACTCTGGAGCAAGCCTTTTCTGAGTCATTTGTGTTTTTTTCACACTTTGCTCTCACCAAGGACTGGGAGATGGTGTCGAATTTCAGCTTGGTGATGGCATTCATATGTGGTGCAGCAATCCAAGCAAAGGATCAGCAGCAGTCTCTTGACACAGTTATTCCTGTACACATGGGCTCTCTTACAGCAAAGATCTCAGAGGAAAGGACTTCAGTGATCAATCTGCAGTTCAAAAACCACAACAAGGTCAAAGGATGCTCAGTCAACTGCACAATCACTGTCCTGGACAACATGAAACCAGTCATATTGATCATCTTTGAGTTTGGGGATGACACACCTAGGGTCAAGGTCAATCACAACTTGCCTCTGGTTACACATGGGGACACAACCAGACCACAGCCAGGCAACCTTCACTACAAGATCACTGTGTCTGGCCATAGCTCTAGTCTTCCATGTGATCCCACCTGGGGCAGAACCACTGTATACAGCCATTTTGGCAGCATCAAGTGACCCAGAAGCCCTGCCCTGGGAAAACAATGGTCTGAACTTGGATGCATGGTTGCACATCCAACCCAGGCTCAGAGTGTTGTACAATGCCAGCTGTACCCCAAACAACTTGCTCTCCAGAAGGTAGAGGAACCGCAGTGTCCCATCAAGATCCAAGAGAACAATGGGGGCCCAAACCTGAAGCACAAGCGAAGCAATCCCAAGGGCAAGGATCCAGTATGAGTACTTGCTGTTGGCTTCTTAGACAAGTACAGTGATGTGCTAAAGCTGTCACTATAGTACTCTCTTGGAATGCACACCCAGGAGATGATAAGAACATAGGATTGAGAAATCAACAGATGGAGTTTTGGCTCTCCAGAGACACTCCTTATATACATGATGATGGGCAGGCAAGTCATACAGGCAAGCCAATTGGAATACACTATGAGTCATACACTTCCTCATAAGGAAGAAGGTCAGAAATGTCCATGCCAATTGATGGCAAAATCCACTCAGGAACCAGGTAATCTACATGTGTAACCATAACAGTTGTTGCTGTGGTAACAGTGATCTTCCCATGGAACTTAGGAGAAAAGAAGCCAGTGTTTAGTCCAAGCTCATGGAACATACTATTGGCAACTCTGCTGGTTGAATCCCAACACTTGCCACAAGTGTTGTTGCTGGCTCATCTATTTTTTCTTCTTTTCTTTTCTTTTGGTGTTATGGGGGTTTATTATGCACCAGTTCAAGAGCCGACATTGTACTTTACATAAAATCTGCCTTGTGCCCCCATATTATATGCTTCATTAAATGTCTCCCAGGTGATCATGAGCTACTTGCAACTCTGCAGTGTCCATAGCACAGATTCCCAATGTGACACTCTGAAAGAGTGGAAATCCTTGCAGAGAGAGGCTCGCCATCACATGATGTCCCCAGACTTCACTCCTGCAGCCCCTACCTCTGTCCATGGTCTGGCGCAAGCACATCCCAAAACACCAGTATCCCAGAGGACATTGACAGGGTACTGCCCATTGACCCACACAACCTGAATGCCCCACCAGAGGAGCCACACAATATCACTAAGCAGCCAGTGAGTACCTGGAGCAGGACAGCCTGATGCTATGGCAGCTTGGTTGAATAGTCCTTGCTACATGTTGGTGCACATATATACAGCAGGCTCATGGTCACACCTGTTGTCAGGAGTTCACTTCGCTCACCCCTGGCTGTGTCTTTTTCTCGTGGCTTGCCTTTTCTTTTTCTCGTGGCTCGCTCCTCTTGCCACCAGCCTTAGGCTGTGTGTGCCTTCTTTCGCTTCCTTTCTGACTAGGTATATGCGTCAGCTGTAGGCTGCGCATCTCTTGACTCAGGCTGTAGCCT
>WSTK01000786.1:0-14993 GCA_019616945.1 Ceratobasidium sp. 414 | reverse complement strand
ACTAATATGCCGTACCTGTCGCACTAAATCTAGCACTTCAGGTAAGTACCGTGGAAGTTCCCTGAATTGCTACAGTGTTCTACTTTATCCGACGAGTTTTCTCTTCAGCAGGCGCGCTCGGCTCTTCTAAAGTTCTGAGAACAGGGCTAAACTTATCTAGCTGATTACTAGACTTCCTAGTGATGTGCTTGCCGATATCTTGTTGATGGCTAATTGGGGATGCGCTCTCACCAATAGTCTTCCACACGGGGATCAACTTTTGCCTACTGGCCTTGTGAGTGTACAGAACCACTCGGGAGCTCATGTATCACAGGTAGGCTGTAATAGAAGCTCTATCCAAGCTCAAGTGCATATTACTTGTAGGCGACGTGTTATGTACATATCGTCGATAATCGGTTGTATGCGTGTGAAACCATAAAATAGTCAAATTAAAAGGAGAACACGACAAAGGACATGTATAGGGCGCTGAATCGCCTGCCGCCAGGTAAAGGCTATCTGTGCGTGAACGTGCATTTCCAAAAACGAGTCGGTGTAGAACTCTACAACCAAGAGTGTGGATTGCTGCCGCTGTGTTGAACAGCTGGTCGCTGTTTTAAGCCCCTGACTACGAGGCATTTCGATTGCATAGGAGTTAATCCAAGACAACAGCGACTGCTAAGCCGACCTGGTGCCAGCACCGTACTCCACGAGCCATTTTCGTAAGAGCTGTAGGGATACAAAACATCGTAACTTTAGGAAGAGTGACGTGCGATTACCATCAATGAGGTTGAGTGCCTGTTGCGGACTAGATGACACAGCTGCCGCTTATGTTGGTCCGGGCTACATGCTTCAATTGTGCAGTGCATTGCGCAAGAACCGAACATACGTAGATAAACCAAAGGCAGTCGCACAGAAAATATTCGTCTCAAATGGTTCTGGAACCTCACTGGCCAGCCCCACCGTTAAACCATTGTCTGCGCGGCCAGTCGTTCGGATCATCTTGCGGGCCCAAGCTAATATCTTCCGTCAAGATATACTAGGGAACTCAGTCAGCAAAAGGTACCATGTGGGTGTTACTTGGCAACTCGCCATATGCGTATAAGAAATTTGGGTGTAGCTAGGGAACCCGGTCTGTGAACCGCCTTCGACCCAATTTACGAGATCTGAACGGCGAACGATTGCAGCATGGGCTGTATGAAGGTTAGGCGATGTTAACTACGATGAGCCGACCTTGCGTACCGTGCTATTTTCATTGGAGTAGACGAAAAAACCTTGATCAATCCAGAATCATACAACCTGAAATACCCAGTGCCTACCGCTCTGCAGGAGGGTGGATCAGCACAGGACCCGCGTTTTGCAAGGATGTGGCGACTTACAATAACCAGGTGTTAGACGTGCGCGTGGGCATAGCCACGGTGTCAGAAGGCGATCCCTGATTGTAAAAGCGCGCATTGGCGCTTCCCTGCAACAAAATCAGTCGCTGTTATCGGGGTGGGAGAGTTTTCTAACTGACTGTTGCGAGACCATACCAGTTGTTAGGAGTTCCAACGTTGACAGCGCGGAATTGCGCTTGAGTCGCAGAGACCACCGAGTTCGCTGTGGAGAGTCGGTGATATGGTAAACGAGCCATGAACAGCTGCTTACCATCAAGCGCATGGACCACCTAGTAACAATACACTGGTCAATGGGGCTAATGCAATGGAAGTAGAGAACTCACAAATACGAAGACGTTGTGATTTGGATCATCGTCGCTCAATGTGGGGTCGAGGTCCTGCACAAGTTGCATCAAGAGACCACCCAATCTGCTAGCCGATTATAACTTACAAAGGCCATATAAACGCCCGCCCTGCGTTTCATGTTAGTCTTGAGTATTCACCGAGCTCAAAAAACAACTCACCGAGGGTCATGTTGAGTGGAACCACCTGTTGACTAATGTGCAAATCAGGACCGCACTCCAACTGACTCAGGGGCCGAGAATCATACCTCAAACCCTACAAAAAATATCAGTATATGCGTAAGTTGGTTGTTCCGGGTGCAGTTACGTACGCCCATATGTACGAATTTCACCCCCTGTGCTATCACGTTCCTGCAAGCACAAGCGAGCGGTAGGTCCGGCTCCCAACGCACCAAACCACCTAGGAGTGCATATGAAATCGGCTGTGTGAGACCCGAGCACAGAAATAAGACGTACCACCCAGCCGGATTAGAATCTACGCCGCGACGTCAGCCCGGCACAACGGTACTCGAGTCGGCTACTCACTGTACGATCTGGCCACCGCCCGGAAGTTGACACCAGCCACCTAAAACCTGCACTTAGAAGCCGTCTCGGAACAGCGAAAAGACAGCTACGGACCTGGGTAGCCATGATAAAAGCAGCCTCGAGACTAAAGGGACCAGCATTTCCACGCTGATAAAACCTCATGCTTTGGTCGTATCCAGCCTATATCATACCCAAACATCAGCATCCAGTTTATTCTCGGCATTAACAGTGCCTGAACGCACTCGTACACCCGCATATGGCGCGGTCTCCCCTCCCGTGATCTGCCGGTTCTGACCGAGCCAGGTATCTACATACCCTCGGTTAAGGTTGTGCACGACGGCGGAGTTCGTTAGAAGTAGTTGGCGGACAGAGTCAGGCCACCTGGAGCGTCCACCGTCTGTGGTAGGTACGTTTTGGTCTTTGCGAACATCAGCATAAGTATAGGCGAATCAGGTTTGTAGGTTTACTCACTTAGCCACCTTGCGACAGGGCTGGGCGCCTCGTTAGGAAACTGACGTCAAAGTTGAATAGTTAACTTACTCATCTACGTTTTGAGTGACAGCGGTATGGATAATTTGTCGGAAAATACCCTTTGTCGAATCGTGAAATCAATAACTCGTATGAGTGCGCTTTTTGTAGCTTACGTTCACTCTGCATTCAACGTTTGAGCAGAGCCGGCTACAATTAAGATTGAGCACGCACCGGTATGCAATTTCAGTAGGTCGCCATTGCGGCAGACTAGGCATATAGATAATTAAAAAGCGCAGTCGGTAAGAGCGATAAACCTACGGCAAGTTTCTCAGATATGGGGCATCCGCGGCTAAACCAACCAGTAATTCAGCCAGCAGCCACAACCCTAGGAATGTGCTTACGTCGTCCAGTGGCCCCTCCACCAGTATTGCTTGAGGCTGTGGTATCTCCAATGGGTCGTTGTACCACTAGGTTTCGTCTAATGTCAATACGAGCAACAAAAAGCTCAGACTTCCATACCGTTATTTTCACGCCAGGTCAACTCTGAAGCGATCTATGCCGTGGATAAATTAGACATAGTGGAATATATACAGAACAATAAGGCTGACCCTTTGATAGATAAGTCGAACAAGTTGCAGCGTTAGGTACTTGTATCGCATACGACTAGTCAGTTACTCGGGGTCACGATCGTGGGGTACACTATAAACATACCGCTGATGCCGTTCGGTCAAACGGGAATGGAACCTCTCCTCTGAATCACCAAAATAATCAGTCGCTCTAAGGCACGTTAAAGCACTTTGTAACGCACTTGTGGACACGAGGAACAAGGGCCGAAGGCTCTGACTCGGCAAGCGAGCGGCGGCCCGCCCCAGTCGAAGTAGAGAACCAATCATCATCAAACGGAACGCCAGTCACACTCGCTGGCGCGCCACAGTTGCCATTCTTGTCTCGCTTGAAGAATACGGTCGAGCCTTGTCGAAGGAATGTAAGCGCCGAGCCTAACTTGGGCAACCGAACGAGCAAATTTCCTTACCTCCTACTGTCTGGGTCTGCCTCTGTGCAGTCTTGAGGAAACAGTTTGGCCGCTTATCTTTCTCGTTCCCGGAAAATGGTGCGATTACGAACGCCTTGCAAGTCGAGTTGCCCGCACAAGCATTGCGGCATACACTAACCTTGCTCGTGAAAAACGAGCCCTTGTCCATGTCAAAACCGGGCATATCTTGATTGTCAAACTCAGACCAGCTGCAGATATTAGTGAGGATAGCTCTTCGCCAGAGATATGAATACTTACTCGAAGAGGCTGCACGGGCACCCTTTCGGGTTAACCTAGCATAAACGACGCATGAGCTCAGAACTTTGAACAAGTATGCAACTCTTACCTTGGAACACAAACTCCGGCAGCCCAAACCAAAGAAGCCGCATCCCTGGCTACCATATCGAAAGTGGTCCTTGCAAGAATTGCCGAAAACACGCTGGCCCCCTGTTAGAACTGTTAGGGAGGATCACCTTGGCGTCTTTAAGGCATACCGTCGGGACAGTTGCGCGCAGTGCTGCTAAGAATCGCACCACAGTGACCCCAAAAAACAAATGAACTACACGCAGGCTCAGGCTGATTACCGTCCCAGGCTGGACCAAGGTTCATGTTAGTCGTGATTTAATATCATGGAGGGAGATACGAACGGACTGTGTCGATCCTACGTGGCTTTGCGATCAGCATTTTGTCCTCATAATCGTTCGAGCACTTACCATGGGTTGGCGGACGTCAGGGACTCGTAGAGCTGGCTCACTGGTGACGTGGTGAGCATCGAGAAAGGTAGGACAACAGAGAAATAACTTACCCAGGTATGCAACTGTGATCCCAATAAGGAACTCGATAATTGTCCAGATATACAAGGCAAAAAATGCTAGGAGTTCAGCCTGTCTCGGTTGCAAGCCAGTTTCCGTATATCGGACCGAGCCGAACTTGTCGACCTGTACGAGCTCTCCTTCGTATTCGATGGCGCCGTTTCCGTGGGCAGCGTCTTCTACAGCCTCAATGCAGGTGCAAATATTGTCGCAGGACTCGGACATGATGCATTTTTCGATCATATTCTTCGCACCCGCGTTACAGAAAGACTCTGCCGCGTTGAGGTATTCTAGCCTCAAAGTTAGATCGGGACGATACTATTCGCAAAGTGCAGCTTACCGCCACATCTCAGAACTGCCTGGGTCGAGCAGCTTTCAACCTTGGTGCGTATAGTTGGGCAGTAGTCGGGATTGTCGAGGGGGCGTTGTTCGAGGATTTCGGAGAGTGTTTCTTTGGAAACTCGGCCGTCCTCTGTCAAACAGTGAGTGCAAGGTTCAGGAATTGGTAACACGACATACCCTCTGGACTGGACCGCTTCATGAAATGTTCCAAGTCCGGAGCACCAAAAGCACGAAGCATTCGCCGGACGTTTTCTTCGCCTTTCCAGTGAACCGCAAGGGATCTGATGATCTCGTCATGCTCGATGTGGTCATCCTTGTTGGCATCGAGGTGGTCGAGAACACGGGCGTGTTGCTCTCGGCGCTCCTGCTCGCGTTTGAAGATGTTGGGAACATCGGAAGTAGGAGCGGACGAGTTGGAGCCGTCAACGACCGGGACGCTGCGGCCAACTAGACCAGCACGAATGTTTCGAGCGCGGTCACTGGCGAAGGCATCGAGTTCGCCGCCACGAGCGACGTGCAAAAGGCCGAGAACCGCAAAGGGCGAGAAGAACCGCATGGCGAGATTCGGCCAGAGGATGAATTCGAATGCCGCCAGCCATATGTATACTTCATCTCGAGTTTGACTCGGAGAGCGAAGCCGATGATGTCGGCCAGGCCAGGTAAGATGCGCAGCTTGGGCTAGGCGTGTGCAAAGTAAAAACTGCCAAGCCCCGCAATGCGGAGGCGACCATGTGTTGGCGAGCGGGAGGTCGTTAGCCGGACGGAGAAAATCACAGAAATGTGGTCGGGATCAACTTGTACGGTATCAAGGACCCCCGGACAGTGCCCAACTCACTTGTCGTTCGCGGCGGCACCGGGCGCGCTAAAACCCAATCATCTGCCCCACGGTCCTTGACCGTCAAGCGACGGTGTCGAGGCCTTCTGCTGCACATGGCAGGTACGGATGGGTTACACGAGTATCTGAGAAGAGCCGCTTGTAAGTTCCCCATCATATTCGAAGATGACTTCTGACTCTGGCAAGGCACACGGGGACGGAAAGTTTGGTGAAATACCTGCAAGTTCTGATGGGTGGGTGTGCACCTGCACGAGGACCGAAGTTGCAGTGATAGGAAATTGAGCCTAATGCACACCGCTTATCCGACTACGCAGAATGCTCTTGGCAAGAGGTGCGGAGCGAGATTCCACGGGCTTGCCTTGATTCGGATGGGATAATTCACGTTCCAGGATCACGGCGCGGCTCGCCGGAACACTACTCGATGCGCTTGCCCTGTGTATTAAGAATATTTGAGATTCACACCATCTGATAGGGGCCGTAAGTTTGCTTTAATCTGGCTCGGTTTAAGTCATAGACAAATCCCGATTGCTCTATCTGGGTAGATAGATGCTCTGCGCAATATTTGAACACGCATATACCAAGTAAATCCCATCAATATAATCATGAAATCTGTTATTCCACTCGCAAGCTCTACATACTGCAGTTTCAACTCTACTTCCCCTGGATACACACATCTCTGGCCATCAAGAACTGAGCCTGACTTGCCCCATTGACCAAACAATCCATATTACTCGGCGCGCCCCACTTGCCATCGCTCCCGCACTGGCGTGTCTCGGAAAACCCGGGCGCGTGGGGGCACTCGACTTCGGCGCTTTGGCCAGCAAGGGTCGCGGGCCACTCGTTGTCCGAGGGACAGGTACGGAATGTACTACAGAAAAGATGAGAAATGAAGGGGGTGATCGAGGGGGAACGTACTTGATAAGCGTTTTAGTGAGATTGAAATCTTTGGTGTCTTGGTCGATTGCCCAAACCTAGGCCACGACGTGAGTATTTTGCCCCACGTTGAGTTGTGTTGTTACTTACCATGGCACCGCCTAGGCCCTTTTTAGAAATTATATCCATTTTGGCTACAAACGAGCTGCAAGTGTGTGAGTAATGCGGTCAACGAACCGAAAGAGTGAGACTCACAATTCGTCATCGTACCCAACCCACTGATCATCAAACGTTAAGTAATCTATTACTCTGCGTCAGTACCCGCTTTCGACGCTACGAAGGAGCACTTACATCCATTCCCTGGAACGAAATTAATCCCCCGGTTATTCTGGCTGGCCGCAATCTCCTGAATCTCCGCGTAACTCAAGTACCCTTTTTGAGCTGTGCACCGTCCCGCGATCCCCGGCCCACCCGGGCTCCCAGGCGTCGTCTGCTTCGGGTCGGTCAATGTCCAGACACGACCATAGAGCGGAAGCCCGGCGACGAGCTGTTTCGAGGGTACGCCGAGCTTGAGGTAAATGTCGATAGCGGCGCTGAACGACCAGTTTGGCAGGCGTTGGTCAAGGATGGGTGCTTGGTTTTCGACGACGCTGTCCCAATTGCCGTAGAAGCTGGGGAAGATCTATCAGGTGAGAAACCCCGAGGAGGAATATGTCCTACTCGTATGTCATCAAACTATGGTAAGTAAAGAGCTTAGTCGAGGCCAGGATGATAACAACGAAATTACCCACTTGAACCAGTCGATCGACGCTGCGATGGTCTTTGGATCGATGGCGGATACATGGTCGGGTCCCGCGGGTGCGGCCATGGTCAAAATCAACTCCTTCTTGCCAGACTTTCCGGCCTCGGTCTTGGCTGCCGCACGCAGCTCTTGAACCCTGCCAAACACCGTCGATATATCATTCTGAGTCAAGCGAAAAGGGGAGTAGGCGCACAAGGAGTTAAAATTAGCTTTGTCCGAAGAGGATCCACCGCGTTGTGGATCTCCTACAAACTCCCAGTCCTACAGAGGGATAACATAGTTAGGAGGAAGTCGGTGGGCGGGCAATAGAATAGGCGTACGATATCAATCCCGTCAAACTCGAGTTTACGCGCCCAGGCAATGGCCGAGTCGATAAACACCTTGCGGCTCGCAGCGGAGGAAGCCATACGCGAGAAAAACGGAGTGTAGTCGATCCCGCCCGTGTACTGCGATGCGCGTGGTCATCCGATGAAAAATTAGTCTAAAAATGTCATGAAAGGAAAGGAACGAGGGACGTATCGTCATTCATGGACCATCCGCCCACAGAGTATGAGGTCGTGCAGCTAGGGTTGAGTTTCTTGATCCAACGGTTCATCCGGAGCGAGAGATCTTCGTCGTCGTATTCGTGGGGGATAACGGTGTAATTCTCGGCCATGAAGACGAACGCATAGTTGACGTGGGTGTAGAGGTAGGGATTGATATGTTCCGGGAGCTGTGGGACGTGTTAGGAGAGGCGAGATTCACGCAGGGATAGCACTTGCGAAAGAGGAATCGTTATGGCAGGCGGGAGTTGAAGGGTCGAGGCCGCGGTACTGAGCCCAGTTAGAGAAGTATCCGACGAGTTTCCTAGACAGGTGTGGGTAAGAAAGTGGGAAAATAATAGAGCAGGGGCTCACTTGTTGTCGAATGTTCCAGCCGGAGGCTTGAACAACTTGGATGTGTCGATCGTGGGAGCCTTCGGTCCCGCTGGCGGGGGCGGCGGACCATCGTTGATCTGGCAAGGGTAAGGGGGTATACCAATCAAAGAGGGAAACGAGTCGCACGCAGCGGCTCTGACATCGTTTGGACGTCAGGCAATATTCACTAGTCGTCCCACAGTATCCATATTGGCCGCAGCACTGGTCGAAAAACGTGTCAGAGGAAGTTACAACAACGAACGAAACGACTCGCCTGTTTGTCTGGACAAAGCGCGCCTTTGGCTTGTGAACCGCAGATGCCTAAGACATATGTAGATGAGAAAGCTTCTGCGCCCGAGCGGAACGAACTCACCACCCTGGGCCAGTGCAGCAGACACAAGTGCGAGCAACGTCGCAGCACTCTTCAGCAACATGTCGAGGAAGGTCACAAAAGGGGGGCTTCTGACTCCTCGCCGAGGCCCAGTCGCAAGGTATAGCCATGTGCGCCGACGCCCGTGGTGGCCGGATTCACAAGCGAGCCGATTTCCGGGGTCCTGATCGACTTGTTCCGGGAATGGGGCCGGTGATGTCGGCGGATAGCCGAGTGCCAAGCCAGTCAGGGTCGTGCCATCCGCTCTCGACCACCACCTTGGGGTATTAACTTCCGGCGGTCGAGATGAACTGGGCGACCCCCCTTTGCGATGGGTATGGTGTTTGGTCGGATTGCTGTAGTGCTTGCTTTCATCGTCGCGTGTGAGTTGTTCGATTCGGTTTTGTTCGTGCTCGTTGGGCCGCCTCGTCCCCATCGCCCTCCATCTTGTAATCTAACTGGCGCTGCCCTATACAGCTGCTAATGCTGCATGCACAAAGAAATACTCGGTGAGTTTTCTGGTTACATTCGACCTCGCCTGTTTAGTAACCTCATCCAGGTCGTGAGCGGCGACAGCTGCATCAGCATTCCCCAGAAGAACAGCATCAGCTCCTATCAACTCACTAAACTCAATCCGTCCTTAAACTGCAACGCATTGAGCATTGGCCAATCGTTATGTGTCATTGGTGAGTCCACACCCTAAACGCTAAGGTGAGATCTGACGGCGCCGCCGGCTGAAGATTCGACCTATAACTGCCAGCCTGTTTACACCGTCAAATCGGGCGATTCATGTTTCAACATCGCAAGCTCAAATGGGATCGACACGACCCAGCTCAGTGAGTACACTAGTCTATCTGCCTTGCCATTTGTCTCACCTACGGCATAGTCAATAATAATCCCCAGCTCGGTAGTAGCTGTGCCATCCAGGTACGCATCGCAACATCGCTGCCACGACTATATCTGACTTTTTCGTCTCTCAGCCAGGCCAAAACCTATGTGTCGCAAAACCCACCGCGACCAGTGCGCCAGGTTAGTGCCACTCCCATGACGTCGATTTTGTCATTCTAATGACCATGCATAGCTACGACTACTACGAGCTCCGCAGCTGGTACGAACTGGTTGTTGCCATTCCAGGTCGTTTCTGATAATTTCTCCCTCTAGCTACCTCCACTTTCACGTGCACGAAGACCTATACAGTCAAGTCCGGCGACAAGTACGTCCCTGTCTTTACTCCGCGTTCACCCCACTGATAACTCTAACCACCGCTCCACCCAGTTGCCAAGCAATCGCATCCTCAAACTCGATCTCGTACTACCAACTCACCTACCTCAACCCTTCCATGTCTTGTACCTCCCTCTCCATCGGCAAATCGCTCTGCCTGATCGCTTCACAATACAATTGTCAACCAGTCTACACCGTCAAGTCGGGCGACACGTGCAGCGCAATCGCAACCACGAACGGCATCACCGTGAATCAGATTGTCGCAAACAACCCAAACTTAGGGTCATCGTGCACCATCTCAGTGGGCCTGTCAATCTGTATCAAAGCTGGCGCCATGGCTACAACGGCCACTACTTCGAGTGCTGCGCCGACTTCAACTGCGTGCACTAGGCTCACGACCGTTCAGAGTGGGGATACATGCGATACGATTGGGGCGAGGGCTGGGATATCGAGGTACTGGCTCGGTGTGCTCAACCCCACTATCAACTCGGCGTGCTCGAACATCCAGAGTGGACAGGCATTATGCGTGGATTCGGCGAAACACAACTGTGGCTCAGTCTACCAGGTAACTTCTTATTCCGCTTCTTGATGCGTTTCGGGTACTTATAGTATGGAAACAGATTACTGGCAAAGAAGGAGGATGTCAGGCTATTGCGGATTCGCTCAAATTGGCCGTCGCGGGTATGGTTTCGCTCAACCCAAATATCAACTCGGGGTGCACAAATATTTACGTGAATGTGAGTCGTGATTGTCCAACTTGACGCACAGTGTTTTATGGATCCTTCACAGGAAGTTATTTGCACGACGCCTAGACCTACCGGAACACCGAGTACTGCGTGCACCCGGAACTACGCAGTACGTCTGCCTAATTTCCTGAAATATGCTCCGTACTTACCTTTGGTGGGTAGGTTGTACCTGGGGATACGTGTAATAGTATGCCCGTTTCTGTTCCCTCCTTATGTTGGTCCAAGGCTTACCATCATCGTAGACATTGCGGCAAAGAATTCCCTCACAAGCTTGCAGCTCATATCTGTGAACCCCTCGCTCAACTGTAACATCCTTGGCGTCGGCAATACCCTCTGCTCTTTCAGTCCGAGTTTATCAATCTGTCCAAAACTGGTCCAGGTTGTCGCGAATGACACTTGCTGTGAGTCTACCACCTACTAACAATACCTATCGTACTGATCCAGATCGGTTAGTTGGCCTCGCGACCGCCGTTCAAATGTCGCTTGACGAGTGGAAATCGATAAATCAGGGGGTCAACTGTGATGCGCTCCAGCTCTCTTCCCTCGTTTGCTCGGCCCAGGGAAACGCTACGTTGCCTCAGGCCCCTAGTGGGACAAACCCGACCGCTCGTAAGTGCGCCCTTTTTGGTTTCTGGATATGATCTGACAGCAAGTTAGTACCGCTTTGCGGCAAGTACGACAAGAAGAAGCGATGCTGTACTATGTATTCTTCCACAGCCGATTTGTTCGATTCTCCGCTTTGCTTGCGTGCGAACGTGAGCCGCCCTTCCAGCCACTATTTATATAACACTAACGGTGAATGTTTAGGGATGTCAGGAGAACTGCATCGGCGATAGCGGTGTCGTGAAACCCACGACATCAGACACACCCACCGTAAGTACCTATGTTGCATAACACGGTTACGCACTAACGCATCTGTGTTAGTACACGATCGGTCCTACGATTGCACCTGACCCCACGCCGACTGCCAACTGCAATAACTGCATGTCGACGCAGTGTTGCACGAACTTCAACCAGTGTATGGACCAAACGGCTTGGTATTGTAAGACGGCGAATGGGTGCAAGAAAAACTGCGACACCGTGAGTGGATGATCGTTATTCAGACCTTAGGGTCGTAATGCTGAAAATAGGAGTCATAGTACAATTCGACAACAGTGTTACTACCGGGTTCATACTACGATTCGCCCAAGTATTCGTTCCCGCTTGGGAATTTTACTCAATATGGAGGGAACCCGTGTGGGGCGTGTAACGCAACGAATTCCTTGGGAACGTGAGTGATTTCTAGTTGTATGTCGTTTCTTCATTGATTGTTCGTGCTTCGCAACAGTTCCGCCAAAGGTCAGTATTGCTGCGCATACGGTGGCCGCTGCATGCCTCAAGTACGTCCGAACCCGCGTTTACCCGGTTGTCCTCTAACAAGTTTTATTCAGGAAGCGGAGAGTTGCAAAGTATGGAACGGTTGCCTGTATAATTGTATTGATCAGGCACTCAACAGCACAGCGTACGACGACTGTGATGGGTCTGGCTTGTGTGTGTACTCGACAATCACAGTGCTGCAGCCATGGGCGGGTGCAACGCCTGTGCCATGATAGTTGTATTAACTGGGGATCTAATTTAAGTTGAACTCCCTACCAAGCTGAAGCTCTCGGACGCTTACATTCAAGAGGATATCGCGCTCCAGGACCTTGACTTGTCGAACAAAAGTTGATATGAGCGCCTGGGAAGACATTTCGACATGGAAAAGACTCTGCTTGTTCCAGCCGATTCACTACCAGCCGCCTCATCGGGGGGCACAGGCAACGCAACGAGTTGACTCTGCTCCCAACGGATGGCGGGTAAATGGCGGCGTGTACGGACAATGTACCAGCATTGGTCCGACGTCCACTCGGAGAAATGTACTTGCAGGCCTGAACTCTGCATTAGAGCACCAGAGCATGGGATGAAACGATAGGTCAACCTTGAGGCTAAGCATGATGTTAGCCCACAATTTTAATGGAAAAATAATGTTCCACAGCGAACACCGTAGATGCAATGGACCCAAACGGAGAAAAAACTCACCTTGCAACCTACTCAAATCAGGCACATTATGCTCTCCTGCATCCGCCTGATCCAACGGCGCGCCTCCACTCATAACACCTTCCGCCACCTCTCCCCCGACCGTGATTTCGACACTCGGTGTTTCTCCAATATCCACCTGCACGAGCTCGTTCTTATCCACAACCTCGGCTGCCGCAACCTCTGGGTTCGCTGTTCGCTGTACCGCGAACCACTCTTGACTTTCAGTCATCTCGGCCGGCGTATCAAGCTCACAATCTTGCATGAAATGGTAGCCTGCACCGAACAGGGTCGTGGTGGGCAGCTGACCAAGGTCCGTCGCGATGATTTTGGGCTTGGTTTCTGGTTCTGGTCCCATTTTGGGGTTTGCGAGGGGTTTGGTAGATTTGGTGTCGGGGAGGGTGGTGGGGTCGACAGCAATGTCAGGGTCCAGGATAGGAGTTGGCGTGTGGGGAGCGGTGAATTGGGAGGTTATTTCGACCAGGCGGGCATCTGTAGGTTGCCAGGATTAGTCGTTTCAACAAGAGAGTTGTTGGATTAGAGCGCTCACACTCAATGTTTTCCCAGCTCCCAGCGCTGCTGAGAAAGCCCTGGACAATCTCCTGGACGTGGCTGAGAGGAGGGTGGGTGAGTAGCACGTCACCCGCTGATAAGATAGCATTGTGTTCAGGTCTAGAGATGGAGAGACCGGTGGGGGTAGCGTGAGTGAGAAGGTTGTGAAGAGCTAGGAAAGAGACAAGTGAAGTAACGCGGGGGAGTAGGGATGCCTGTGCGGTGGTTGCAATCAATATCGGATCATATCAATCTGAGGAGGCTGCTCACTTCGGCGTGCTGAGCAGCCTCAGAAACACGTTGCTCATGCTCCTCCTGCAGCTTGGCGCGGTCCTGCGCACGGGTGCGACAGGTTCCAGCTTCGAGGGTCTACATATCGTGGGATCAGATGGGTCACATCCAGGTGCAGAACTATGAACCTCGACTATCTTCTTCATCCTCTCCAACTCTTTGAGAGTGCCTTCGATAACAGGCAAGGTGGCGAACAAAGCCTTTTGGTCGTCATTAAGGCGTTGGTTAAACCGGTAACCGTTCACGCGTTGCTGAATGAATGACTGGTAAGTGCAAACTGAACGTGAATAAATCGGCATGTGCCCACTGCTTTCTTCGTTAACGCCTTGACCCGCTTGGCGATTGCTTCGACAACCACACTCTTCTCCCGCTCCAGTGTCTTCAGGTGCTCGGTGTCAGTGTTGTTGCTGGAATCTGGAGCGCTCCAGACAGGTGGAGGGTTTTCCAACGGGGTGGGATCGAAAGTACCTGACCCGATTTCATCCATAGCAGGTCCATGGTTATCGGTCAAAGTGGAGTTGTGTGCCAGCAGATTCTTGAGCTGGTTGTTGCGCCTTTTCTTCTGCTGGCTTTTGCTTGGATGAGCGGGTGGAGGAGTGGGTTGGCCGGGGGCGGTGGGCATCATGCGGGGCAGGGTTCACTATGGTGGATTGCGTGTTTCCATTTGGGGATACTTGGTGGAAGCCCAAGCGCTCATCAAAATTTGCCCGTGTTCAGCCGTTGGAAGTGGTCACATGACAAAGTGTCACGTGCAGTCGACGACCACCATGCCACTGTCACTTAGGGCTGTCCAGATATGAATACCGACTGGATAAATAGTGTAGGTACTGATACGATATCAATAAGATTACTATCAAGTACCACTCCACATGACCGAGCTCTGCTCAGGTAAATACAATACAATACAATAAATTCAGATACCAACACCCAGATTTATCGATACCTGGGTGATGCGTGAGAATACCACCTGATGTAATGCTGGGCCTGGCCACTGGGGGTCTCACGGTATTGTCACCTGGCTTCTCTGCCCCTCTCCCTGTCATCCGCGGTTGTCATGACCCATTTTTATTGTCACTGTAAATTGGTCATAACGGACTAATAATGTCGCGACCCTGCAAAGCATCGTAATGCCATAACCGTCATCTGGGTCATGACCAGCAAAAAACCAGTCACATGACAGGTGACGGGACCTAAGTTTACTCCTCTGCTAACGTCCCGTTACCTGACTAAGCAAGTCACATGACCCTCGGACTAAGCGCGGCTCCTATAAGATTTGGAGCCGCAAATCATATTATCACGTAAGCAATAACAGACACACGTGACTCATTGTGGTTGCTCTATTGGCCAGCCTCGATACACGTGACTTCGTTGTTGCTGCGGACTACGGATAGAAATGACTCGGACGATCTCATGTATATAACAAAGCAAAGGGGAACCTGAGGTCCCCACTTTGCT
>WSTK01000785.1:0-14994 GCA_019616945.1 Ceratobasidium sp. 414 | reverse complement strand
TCAATGCTGATTGTCTGAGATTTGTATCCACTTCGACAGGATTCCACCTGTCTGCTACCTTGTTCGCATTACGTCCTCGATGCGTTAATGCGTTAATGCCAACGCTTTTATGCCAAAACGACCATGCCCGAGCAAGGTAGTTGTCGCCAAAGGCGACGCTCTAGAATTATCCTCTGAGTTAGAAATTCAGCTGGAGTCAGTAGTCATAATCACAATATGAAACGTGGGTGGCCCACGTGGCCGCGATGCGCTGGGCAGTGTACCGTTCGGTCAAAGCGTTCCACCACTGGCGGTTGGACCCACCTACCAAGTCCATGTCCACACCGGCCTATTGAGAACATAACAATGGGCATATATGGCCGTTGACCTATGTTTCCTTTGTAGAAGTTTCCGTTCGGGCTTGGACCGTCGCGTCCTTTAAAAGCTGGTGATCAGCTTGAATATTCAGAAACACCTGAGCGACTACGACATGGACACCCCTACTGGTACTAGTGGGTACATAGCATATCTTTACGCGGGTATGTTAGGATTCCTTTGAAGTCTTCTTGATCTGAGCTCTTCCCTCAGGGCGCTACTACGCAACCTCCATATACCGCAACGCCTTTCCTGACAGTTTGGGAGACTGGTTTGCAGCCAAGATTCCTAGGGACAAAGCTGAACGTGAAGGTAAACGTATATCACTCAACCTAACTCTCGCTGACCACTTTCTTTTGTAGCATGGGTGAAGAATTTGATCGAGCAAATAGGGCAAGAAGTAGCTTGGCGACATAAACACGAGATCGCTGAGGACGAAGAACTGGAAGCCGACTATGAAATAGACGCGACCGAAGGAAAAGAATTTGTTGCTTTTCATAAAGGTCGACCATTGCTTTTCCGGGAAATTATCGACGGGGCCAAAGGGAAGCTATTGCCTGGACAGAAGGGCGATGAAGAGTGGACCTATGTGATCGATCTCGATAGTCGCGCCTTCACCATCAATGCTCTCATGCACTTTCACCTCGATAGAATGCCACCTGGTACACTCAACTCGCAGTTCTGGCGATACTTCGCTCCTGATGATCAGGACCGCTCCTGCATCATGACCTTCGCACATCCTCTCTGGGCGCCAATCGAGCACATTGGCACAGTCGATCGATGGCCACCACCCGACTTCGACGTCTCTCAAGCACACGAGAAATACACAAGGCTAGCACCTGTCCTACTCTCGGATGAGCAGTGGTGTGTGCCTACAAGGCGTGGTCTAACAGTGGCCCAGCGGTTCTCGGCGAGCCTAGTGCGGGCAGTATTAATGGACAACGCGGAGGCGTTTTCGAATGCTGACCTGGGTGAACGGCGCTTATTTGGCGTTCGTTGCTGGCAACTGCTGAGTGCTGCCGCTCCTTGCCATCTGAAACTCCCAACCCGAACTGAGGATGATCCACGCTATTCCTACTCTCTCCCCCAACTAACGCAAGATACACCCTGGAACTGCTTGACGCCTCACTTCGACAATTCCAGCCGCCTTGACCACGAAACCTTCGATCATCGATATTACTGGTTCCGGGGCTGTCTTATTGTGTTCTGTCCTAGGTTGGATGCCATCCAGTACGTTGAGCACGAGACTGTTCAAATGGTAGAAAATCTGCGAAAATATGGCCGCACGACTGGGATTGGTATTGTGTTTTCTGGCCGACGTATACTTGCCGTTGCAGTCGATGGTGATACTGTGCGCTGCTCACGCCCGATGCGCTTCCACGACAGGGCGATGCGACTCGAGGTTGGGCTTGGGCTGGCCATGCACCTTCTTTCTCCGGAATTGGCAGTCAATAAATTTCAGTATCTAGGGAAGCCCTCACCTAATCTGATCGCCACCGCCAGTCGAGCTAGGTTGCCCAAAGAGCTCATCCAACAGATCGTATTTCAGCTCGATCATGATACCTTCCAGGGTATCCATACCGTCTCACGTCTCTTCCGTGAGCTATACCTTCGGTATCCGCGAATTGGGGATCATTTTCTGCTTGCTCATGTGGCTGGCAGAGGTTACCGCACACTTGATACCACCACGGGCAATACGGCCATTTTGTACATCCAGCGTTCCCTATTCGAGTGGTGGGATAAAGACCTAACATGTTCATTTCAACATATCCACCGCGGACCGCACAATTTGGACCGCGGACCGCGCGAAGGCTTTGGCGTCTTACGTGGGCATGGTTCAGAGCACGAAGTTCGCCTATCGCGGGATTCTGAAAGTTGGAAAGGAGACGGTTGGCCACAGATTCGGCTACAAGCCGTCCGCGGAACCTGGAACTTTGTCAGCAAAGGCGAGGTGAGGAGCAATTATCCAGGAGTGCTAAAATACGAGGAAGACCGAGACCACTACCCAGACGCTTCACATTATCGCTTGCGCCGCTGGCAGGGATATGACATGTGAAGATGGGGGTATGACTGTGAGCCGTGTGTGCTACGTTTCCACTAGGGCGTGCGATACGCAAATTTATATATTGTGATGTTTGTACCCGCTCGTTATGCGATCCTGGTGTGATGGATATACACAGGCTGCAGATAAAAACAATTAGATCCAAACAAATAATCATACGCCACTCGATCTGCTCATTTGTCAATCTGTGCCAAGGCATACCCTTGTAACGACCACCATGTTTACCCGACGAGCTCTGAGCGTGGCTAGCGATGCGGCTTTGCAACTGCTTTGACTTACAGTTCAAACGTCTAATGTTTTGACTCGCTGAAGAGTGCGGCCGCAGATGGCTAGTATATCACTGAAATTATTAAGGTGAGCTGGAATATGATCCATGTCGAATAAAGCTTCCACGAATGGAATTTTCAGAAATTTCGAATGAATAAATGCGGATGGGAAGAGTTCGGAACACATGTTCAGAATGCCGCCGAGTTGCTTGCCCGCGTCGACAGGTCCGAAGACATCACCGTTTTGCTCGATATGCTGGAAAGGTATGTCAAATTGTTTACGAACGGGTGAAAGTTTCAATGATTGACGACAGTGCCTTGAATAATATCGCCAAATCGATCCGGTCAGAGCAGGAACTTTCTGCCTACAAAAGGTTCAGAAGGTTCTTGAATGATCCGGAGTTGATTTTAGATATGAAAAGGAAGCTCGATGACATGATTGATGTTTTTCAAGTACGTGGTCTCGCAATTGCGTGTTATCTCGCCATCTGACACCAAGCAATCAGGTGGGCGTGATAGCCAATACCCAGATCGATCAATGCAGAGATTGTCAACAGCAAGACTCGTGCGACATAATATTAATCTTGTTCGTAGCAAAAGCTCACGCGTCGTGACAGTTTCTGGAATTGAACAGCGCACTGCCGCCCTTGCTACAAATGCTAGGCTTGAAAAGCTGCGGCGCGTTCGATGTGCATCATGGGACTTCCCGAGTTTGCCTGCTTAACACGCGAATCAGACTCATCGAAGAGATAATGACATGAATCGGTAGCCCCAGTGTCGAATTTGCTAGTAGAGGGGGGACACAGCTTCCCTTGGGACAAGTTCCTATTACTCATGGCGGCGGTTGGCGCTGGCAAAAGCACTGTCGCACATGCGATCGCTCAACGGTGAGCGGGAAAGAAACAACTCATATCATCATTCTTTTCGATAGGGGGGCCGAAGGCAGGAACAGCCCAGCCGCGTTGTTCACGACCATGGCTGCCGATATGAGTCATGTCAACAAGCGTGTTGCGAATGCCTAGCTAGCTCAATCGAGAACGAACCTGGGTTGCCTTCTGCGTATAGCCCTACAGTTCGAGGGACCGTATGGAACATGCTCGACTCCCGGACTGCTAGCTTATCCGTATTCGATGCCCTAGACGAATGTTGCGATGGGGGTCCGGTTCTCAAAATCTTTCGTGATAGCGCATTCAGTCTCCCAGACTCGTGTCGCGTCGTCTTCACTCCTCGCATGCGACAAGAGCTTGGTAGCCTTTGCCGCAAGCCTCATTTCCACTGGGTAGACCTGGACATAGGCGCTCAGATGAACACCGGCGACGCCGGCGTGTTTGTTCCGTGCAAGCTCCGGGAGCTATCGGACGATAGGAATCTTGGGGCTGACTGGCCAGGCGAGCAGGCCCAGGCCAGTTTCGTGAGGAAAGCTGGAGGATTGTTTCTCTGCGTTACGACTGTGTGATTACCTGTTCAAACGCGACGATCCCGCTCGAAAGCTGGGTGATCTCTTACTGGAAATGAATGTGCCAACAAACTCTGCTGGAGCGCGGATGGATAAACTATATATATATGCGACTACCCTCAGCAGTTTTGCGACAGGCGTAGTTAGTGAACTAAACGAAGTAATAACTTAGCTCTGGCTACTATGGTGGTGAACAAAGGAAAGAAAAACTTCATGCCGGATGAAAATTGAAAGACGCGGAAACAGAAATCAAATATTGCGCATATGGCGCATACATTCAGCTAAGATATTGTTTCCAACAAGCAGCTTGGACTGGACCGACCCAACATTCGTTGCTAGCTACCGCCGGACCTAGCCACTGAATGTCCCTCCTTCAGGTAGAAACTAAATGTATATGTTAAGTCGTATATAAAGTCGGGGCATTCCACTGTGCCTGACCTTGTCATATCTCTCAACAGTCTTTCAGGCCATCCGGTGGAATTGGGTCGCCAGCGGGAAGTTTCTTTTTGCGAGACGAGAGGCCGTTCGCTTGCAAAACGAGTCACGACGTCGGGCAACTGCACCATCTTCCTGAGTTTGATTGAATGTTTAGCTACTATCACTTTAAATAGGCATAAACTCTCTTTATCAATCAAGTTTAATTGGTAGATATCAGTACCGAATTACGCCTCCGTAAGGATAATAGATTCAGAACAATTTTTTTCTTCCTACTTTCCAACTAGGCAACCAATCAGAAGCTGAGTCTTTTCATAACCCTTGCATGTTTCCAGGTTAAGAAGACTCCCCCGAGCGGTAAATCTTTGCACCGAATCCTTCAGGCATAGACCTCCACACCTCTGACATCGCTTTCTCAACTTCGTGGCAGACGAGCATCGAGGAGTCGAGACCATGCCGTTCTACGCGGTCTGCATATGCCTTGATATGTTGGCGAATGTAACATTGAAAGTCAAAAATATTGACTTTTTCCGGTAGTGGTTCCTCCCTCGCTGCTGCTTGACCAGCCTTCTCTACCTGCGGTTGCGGGTCATAGATGATTTTGGAGTACGCCCCAACTCGAACTCAGACTCACCGGCTGACGCGCTTTGCGCACCCAGGTGATGGTATCGCCAAGATACAGCCTGTCTTCCACAAGTTTCTCCATATTATCGAATAAAAGCGCCTCGATTGAGTATCGCAAACCGTTCCAATCGCCTTTGCGCTGAGATAGAAGCTGAACTACTATTGCCGAAGCCTCTTTTTTATCAATCTGCTCGTTACGGTCGAACACGTCGAATACGGCGTTCAAAAAGTCATTGTTGGCTTTATACCCGCTAATCCTGGCACGTTTACGAAATTCTTGTGTAAAGTCGTGCGTTGCAAGTTTAGCCATCATAATTGAAGGCCCAACCCGCGATCCCGCCCATGCGTATTTGAAGCTGAAGTTCAGCCTATCGGACCCTAGGCGCATACACCTCGTCAACTAGGACACGTCACAATGACTGATGCAGAGCCCACCATGTAGTCCTAGTTGAGAGAAGTTAAACGCCAGCCCCATACCCAATCCCATAGGTGGACCACAGAGTCCAGCCACGAGACGAGCACCCAGCGAGAGTTGGTGATCCCTACTAGCAAGAGGAGAAGCACACTTCCGGATGTCCGTCAAGCTGTTCAACACTGCAATTGCCTTCTGGCGCTCGTAAACGCGTTCTACAAATTTCTGGTCCTTGACCCTCCCCGATTTGGCTTCGGCCAAGTTTATTTCAAGGAGCTGGCGACACAAGAGCGTACTACCCTGTCGGATGCGGGGCGTGAGGTATGCAGTGAGCGAAGCGTTAAATCGGTGCATCCAGATCGTATCATCCAGCGATTCCTTGAACGCCCCTGGGGCCGTGGATGCTGTTTGAAGTGCATCCCGTAATGCGTTGATAACAGGCTGCCCGGGCGATGGATTCTGGGGGTCACGTAGAGAGCAGACTCGAAGTATACTGTATTCTTTTGCCTTTTCCGTAATCGGAGAGCTAGACAGGGCGGAAATCTTGTCAAAGACTTGTTCGAGTATCTTGTCCCACGTATTTGAGAACTCTATTCGCTCCCAGTCAACTAAACGCCTTGTCAAAGCAGCCAGGATAGTGCAGCAGAAGAAGTAGCAGTTGTAGCACTGTAACGTATACTTCCTGGCACGAGGCTGTTGTTGTATCGAGTAACACACCGCTAGAACATCCAGTATATCAAAGTCGGAAGAAAATCGGACCTCGGTGATTAGATCTGAGGGCTTGTCCTTGATATACTCTTTGTACTTGTCTCTAGGGAACCACTCGATTATATCACATGCTGCGCTTCCAGTCTCGCTGATAGCGTCGACGTTTGACCCAACGCCTGTGCGTTCGAGTCGGTAGCAGGAGCCGTCGGTAAGCGGTATTAGTAGAAACTCGTGGAAGAAAGGAGGCTCGAGCGTTCGACGATGCTGCATAACCGAGAAGCGCGTCGTGGGTCCAGCGCCTTGCAGCGAGGATTTGACCTGGGTTCGGTACCAATGCTCGACCGGACACAAACAGCCTCGCCATCGCCGGAACTTCATGATATGCGGGCCTTCTCGAGCTACGTCAGAGGACCATCTGGAGGCGCGTTGGAGGAGGATACGAGAGGACGCGAGCGATGTGTTGGCATATTGCTTGTCCGCGCCCCACCAGTGTCGGTGGACCGGGGCCTTGGGTGATGTATACGGTTGTAGAGAACGCTCAGCAAACGTGAATATTGTCGGTTCGGCGTCGAAAGAGTACAGACTGTCTTGGTCTGCCATATGAGTGAGTGTATTGTGTATATGCCCTGGGGAGACGGAGGCGCAAACTCGTGGAGACTTCAGGATCAACGAGAATCATATAAACCGTCCAACACCCTTACCCTGTAACGTTCACTCCCCGTGATACGATCTGATAATCATTAGGATATCACCTCGGCTAAATATGTTCGGGTTCGCGGGCGCTCCGATCGGCCAGTGGTGTTTTTCATGGCTCTATTCGTACGACCTTGCTGAGAAAATCCGGCCAACAAACTATAACGATATATCCCAATATCCAAGAACACACTTTAGTGTAGGCAAGCGAAAGGGGAAGCTAAAGAAAAGCTCATAGAGGTTGTTTGACCTTATCCAACGTGTTGGCAGCGTTGTGATGCACGCCGCAAGCTTGCTTGAATATCTCTCAGCTGTAACTCAATCTATCCCACTTTGGGCAAGCTTTACCGCCCGATGATACCTATTTTTAGGAGGTTCAGACAACGAGTCTTTCAGAGTTTGTCTTCCGCACTGCCAGTCCTTTTAGCCAAATATAATCAGGTACAGGCTCCAATGTAATCGGTATGGCATTTTACCTGAATCTATAAATCATTTCTCTATTCTCGAATTAAGAACGTAGACAATCGCACGCCAGCCTAATACCTCACAAACCGTCAGTTTGTGTTTACACCCCCTCGTGCGGAAACCTTTGCGCCATGCCCTTTGGGCAACGATCTCCACACGTTCGATATCGCTGTTTCAACGTCGAAACACACCAGTAATGACTGGCCGAGATGGTTTTGTTCTACACGGGTAGCATATGTCCTGACGTGTTCGCGAATGTATTCTTGAAATGTAATGATATCGACCTTCTCAGATGTTCGACCTGTTTCTCCCTGCAGATGGGGCACCGGAGTCCGTGAGCTTGGAATGAGGTTGGATGACACTTCGGTACCTACCGTGCGCACCAGAGTAATGAGGTCCCCGTATGAGCGCGCCTCCGTTTTGACCAGCATCTCCAGGTTATCGTGTAAAAGTGCCTGGATTGCGTGTATCAAACCGCTCCAATCTGACCCGAATTGAGCCAAAATTTGAACTATTTTGGCTGGGAGCTCGTGTACGACAGGTGACCCGCTTGACTCGCACACGTCGAATACATCGTTCAAAAAGTTGTTCTCTGCTTCACGGTCGAGCAGGTCCACGTTTCCCTGCAACTCGTACTCAAAGTCGGAAGCATACTCTCCCGACATGCCCTGAAAACCTAGCCGTGATTTCAAGCGTCCTAATTTGAAGCTATACTTTAGCTTGTCAAACCCTAGGCACATACTTCACTTTAGCTACTGCATGTAAAGTATTTGATGTAGCACCCACCATGAAGTCTGTTTTCTGAATAACCTCCGTAGAGCCCCGAAGCAAAACCGAGTGGCAGGCGGAGCAACCCATCTACCACACGAGTACTGAACGCGGCTTTGCGATTGCCATGACTGAGCAAATCCCATCTTTGGTGGTTGCGAGCGAGATTCTTCAACGCATAATCTGCGTACTCGCGCGCATAAACCTTTTGCGCAAGTTTATAACTTGTCGTCCTTTTTGACCCAGTTATGACCGAATCTTGTCTCAGGAGCAAAAAACACAGATACCCAGCGTTCGTCTGGACGATTGGCCTTAGATTCATCCTGAGCAATCTGTTAAGGTCGTGGAGCCAGAGTGTGTCGACCAGTGCGTTCTCAAATGCGTTTGGTGCGGCTAGTTGTATTTGATGTTGGACTAATGGTGTTAGGGAGTTACCCTGGTTTACCCCAGGTACCTGCTGCTCTAGCCCTTTACCAGCGGTAGGATCTCCGGCTACCCTCCCCCAGAGGAGATTTCGTAGCATATCAACCACGATTTGGCCGGGTGACGGGTTTTGAGGAGCAAGCGCTGAGCACACTCGAAGTACACTGTACTTTTTCGCCTCGGGTGTAAGCGGGGAGCAGCACAAGCTAGATATCTTGCCAAAAACTTGATCGAGTAGCCCACCCCACCGGCCAGAGGACGCCATGCTTTCGATGTTGACAGAGCGCCGAGCCAAGATAGAGAGGACAGTACAACAGAACCAGTAGCAGTTGAAACACTGTAAACTATAGTTCCGAGCACGACGCTGTTGTATCGAGTAGCAAACTGCAAGAATATCCAGTATATCGAAATCGGAAGGAAATTGGACTTCAGCGATTAGATCAGAGGGCGTGTCGAGGATGGACCGCTCGTAATTGTCCTTTGGAAACCATTCGACCATATCGCATGCCGTGCAGCCTGGCAGCGTGACGGCCCTGACATTCGACCCTATCCCCGTGCGCTCTATTCGATAGTAGGAGCCTTCGGCGCCAGGGAGCTGGATGAGCAGAAACTCGTGAAAGTACGGAGAGTCACGGTTGCGGCGATGCTGTATACTTGCAAACCGAGTTGTTGACCCACTTTCTCGCGAACGCTCGAGCTGAGTTTGGTACCACTGCTCAACCGCGCACAAAGGGCTTCGCCAGTTGAAATCGAATTTGATGACGAGTCTACCTTCTCGATCTGTACGGGACGACCATGAGGCACGCTGAAGGAGGGCGTGTGATGATGTAAGCGATGTGTTGGCAAATTCGTTGCCTGCGCGACGCCAGCGCCGGCAAAGCGGGGCATTTTGGGATGGATCCGGAGGGGCAGGCCCCCTAGCGGCGGGTACGGTTGGTTCCGTGAGGGGCGTGTGTTGACCAGGCTGCGATTCCATGGCACTCTCAATTGCGGCCATGAAGAGGGTGTGAAAGGGCAGAAGTGACGGGAAAGTGAGAGTGGGGCTGAGAGGTAACCAGTAGGTTAGGCGGAACGACGAGACAACGTCGTTTTTGGTTATAATACCGCCTATGCACAGCGAAGATAGGGAGGAGGTGCGGTGGCAAGGTGCTTGATCGCAGCTCATAGCTCAGTTTACGTAAACCGATCAGATTATATAGGGTATATGCACGCCAGGGATCTTGTGAACAACCGGGTGGCGTGCTCGGCCAAATCGGCCGGGGCTCAGAAGCGATCACGTGCGATCACGAGCCGGGGAGCGCCGGGCGATCTGTTTCTGGACAGCGAGCACACCGGAGCTTGCCGGAGGATATGCTCGTGCTCGTGAGCAACAATTAATTGCTCGGGATGGTCGTTCCGGGATAGCTTGGGTTCATGAGCAAACGCTCCGCTCGTGAGCACTGCGGTATTTTGCTGACGTGGTGGTTATTTGTCGGTCCCCCACAAATTTCGAAATCACAGCCGCGTGATCTCTGATCCAAGACAAATCCTGATTTTCTCCTTGACCTCCCTTTCGACGCCGTTACAGTTGCCACACTTTCATTCGTTCAAAATCATTTCGCTCGGACGCTCGATGGCAGAACCGAAGCCTCAAACCATCCCGGTGGTATTGGAGTGTGGAGCGCGATACGTACGATCATGCTCTTTCCGCTCTTCATCACATCTGGCAGCTAATAATCAACAAATTTGACGAATGACTGCGTTCGCCAACGCGTCCTATCTGAATATCTACTACTCGTTCGTACGCTTGTCATAGCGACCACCCCGGTCGCCTGCTTCAATCCGACGCCAAACTCGTTCCTGCCTTCTCTACAACACGCACGCACCCACTCTCGTCACGACCATAGCTGGGACATGAGACGCCTAATAAGAGTCATGCCCGGCGAGTCTGGCGAAGCTTGGTTCTTGCCTTTTGCATCCCACGGTTCTCTCAGGGGGGGGGGGTGCGTCTTTTTCATTTCGGCGGTTGGGGCAGGCTCATTAATCCGACCAGGCAGATACAACCGACGTGTTCACCATAATGAGTGCCTCGAATGTTTCGAACGGGGCAGTGAATGTGCTGATAAACCCATCTGCATTTATCCGCGTACTCATTCCTATCCTCCTCCTCCCGCCTCTCTATTCTTGTTTCATAGATTCCAACTTTTTCGTTACCTGCAGGTTCCTGCACCACCCTAGCACTTATCATGTACCGCGCTTCCCCGCCGCGCCCCGCGATACCCAGGAGTCGAGGAGAGGGAGAACGACTCCGACGGATCGTCGCGCATGAACGTGAGCGAGGCCTTGTTTGTTAGCGGTTCCAGAGCGGAAAAGTGGCCAGGAGAGGGGGAAGTGACCAAATTTTGACAAGTTATCGTGTTGCGTGAAGCACTTTACCATCTGGTATGCTGCTCTCACCCTTACCTTGCCCCATTTATTGACGCTGCTTTGACAGCAGTCTGGGCGGTGTAGGATCGTTCAGGCGGTGGGGAATAGGATAGGTTGGTAGACTCGGCATGCGGCCACAAAAGCATTCCTCCTTCCACACGGCCTGGCGCTTAATGTGCAGGTCACGTGGCACGGCCGCGAATCTCTGACCCACAAGTGTGACTAAATACACAATATAAATACGTATTATACTGTGTAGAATACATATGCCGCCAAGTAACTGCGCAAAACGTGGTCAACAGACGGGACAGCTAATCGAACACACTCATCAGCGACAGTCTCGCGACTCCAACCATTTAAAATAATAAAATATGTAATCACGTGCTGGGCCGACGAAATAAAATACGCATGATTCTTCATTTTGAACCGTCCCGTGTGTGATATCTCCTGGCACCAAACCCTTTGGGCATCGATTTCCACACGCCCGATATCGCTGTTTCAACATCGTGGCATATAGATGCCGATAAGCCGAGATGATTTTCTTCCACCCGAGTGGCATACGCTTCAATGTGTTCACGAATGTACTCCTGGAAACCCAATAAATTGACCTTTTCAGGAGTTCCGACTATTTCAACCTGTAAGCGAAAAACAAATCAAGTGAACATAGACTCAAACTCAAACCCGTGATCAGACCAACCGTGCGCACTAACGTAAGGATATCCCCATGAGAGACTGTTTCATTCCCTACGAGTCTTGTCAAACTATTACATAGAAGCGCCTTGGTCGAGTATCGCAACCCGTCCCAGTCGTTCTTGTGCTGAGCTAACGTTTGAACCATCGTCGCCAGGTGTTCGTTTTTGTCGGGCAAATCACTGGACTCGAGTGTATCGAATACGTCGGTCAAAAATCCGTTGACGTGCACAAGGTCAATCTCGTTAGCGTCCCTGCCAAGGTCGTTGCAGAACCCGGACGCGGGTCCCATCTTGCCCAGTATTATCCAGCAACCAACCCGAGATGTTGCGAATGCCACTTTGAAACCGAGCCTCAGCCTGTCGTATCCTAGACAAATAAAAATATTATTTCAACTAGTGTATGCAGTTCGTTCTTGAAAAACGTACCGCGTGATTTGGGGTAGGACACCCCATGGACTAGCCCCATGCCGAAACCGAGAGGTGGTCCGCACAACTCAGCCATTAGGTGAGTACGCAGCGGAACCTCATGACTTTGGTGGGCGACCAGTAACTTTGCCTTCTGAAAGGCAGCCCCAGCCTTTGATGCATAAGCTGCATAGCTGTGCGCATAAAGCCTTTCAACCAGTTTGTAGCCGCTGCTCCTTTCCAGGTTAGCCTTGACCGAATATGGCTCAAGAAGCTTCAAGCATAGACGCTCTGCGCCTAGGTCTACAATTGCTTCAAGGTTGTCCATGAGCAATCTATTAATGTCATGAAGCCAGAGCATATCGACCAGCGATTTCTTAATGGCCCCCGATGTAGTAGGTTTTGCGCAAAGCGCATCACGCAGCGCCTCGACTACAACCACTCCAGACGATGGGTTTTGAGGATCAAGCGCGGCACAGACGCAAAGAATGCTGTACTTCCTTGCTTCGGGTGTAAGCGGAGAGCCTGAAAGGACAGACATACTGTCGAAGGGCTTGTCCGAGTATTTCGTTCCATCTGCCAGAGCATACCATACCCTCCAAGGGGACTGCACGCCTTGCCAGGATAGAGAGTATGGTACAACAGAAGAAGTAGCAGTTGAAGCTCTGTAAGCTATAATTTCGAGCTCGTGGTTGCTTCTGTACCGAATAGCACACTGCCAGAATGTCCAATATGTCGAACTCGAGCGGAAATTGAATCTTGACGATCAGGTCAGAGGGCTTTTCGAGGGCATGCGCTTCGTATTTGGCTGCAGGAAACCACTCGATCATGTCGCACGCCGTGCACCCGGACAAGGTGACGGCGTCAATGTTCGACCCCATTCCAGTGCGCTCGACCCGATAGTAAGAGCCGTCGCTGAGTGGGATAAGCAAAAACTCATGGAAGAAGGGAGACTCGAGAGTCCGGCGGTGCTGCATGGTGGTAAAACGAGTAGCTGACCCGGTTTCTTGCGACCGCCTGAGCTGAATCCGGTACCATTGCTCAACTGAACATAGCGGGTCCCACCATTCGAAATTAAACCTCATGATGTGTGTGCCCTCCCGGCCAGCATGAGATGACCACATAGAGGTACGTTGCAGGATGGTGCGTGAAGATGCGAGGGATGCGTTGACAAATTCGTTGTCAGCGCGACACCAGCGTCGATAAAACGGGATATTTGAAGGCGATTCGGCATGGGAGGCATGACCTATGGCTACGGACATTGGTTTAATCAAGGTGGGGTGTCGGCGGAGTTGATCTGCCACTAGGATGGCGCAAGTGGTAGAAATATGTCGGGAAAGGCAGGGCAAACCCTCGAAGCTGAAATCGTGCAGCGAGTTGAAGAAGGAGAAAGACGGTGTTGGAACTGTCAGGACATCATTGCCGGAAAACCACACCCGCACTTTCAAACGCTTGTCCGTCTACGCTGTTCTAGTTCCCGAGTTTCAGCGGGCCTGGTTGAGATAAGGTATAGTTTGACCTTAAAATAGACTTAATTTCATCGTGTCGGTCATGAACCCTGACCTTGAACTGAAAATAAACCAAGACACAGCCCCATTTCATTCTTCTAGCCATCCGGGACCGTCGTACAACATGTAGGTCGCTGCGGCGAGGGAAGCACGATGATATGAATTTCCTGGTTATATTAACATACTTGCGAAGTTGATTTTGTCATGGCAATTATCTTGCAGGGTACCACGCGAGCTGACGAGCAGCTCATAACAGTCCATTCTCATCCACCAAATCTGTAGTATGTATTGCCCCAAAGAACGCTAGATGCCCTCGAATGGTTGTGAGAAAAGAATGGTGTATACGGATGGTATATGCGGTCACGTGATGCAGCTTCTTGTTTGGTTTAGTCTGTTAAATTCTTCCGCGTGCCGTCCGATCTTTGTCTCTGCACCCTTCCGTGTCGCTGCCTCTCTGATGTGTGTCTCCCAGTCTCATAAAAATCTCCTCTCTTCCTCTGCCCATTCTGTCTGTCTATTCATACTCAGCAAAAACCCGAATCCCTCCTTAGCGCTCGGGAGCGCACCATGGTTCAGCGTAGGTTCGGCGAGCCTCGCGAGCGCTTATATGTGACTCACGAGCGCTCACGAGCACACATATGGTGCTCGCGAGCGTGCGGGAGCGCATATACGGGGCTCCTACATGCTTGTCAGAGTCCAGGCTGCTTGTCTGGTCCCCTGCGGATGAGGCGGAGGTGTAAAAAAAGCAGAAGTAACATGATAAGAAACATATTCACCTGATTGGCCCGAGGCTGGCACTAAGTCACGACGATGTAAGATCCATGAATATGGGCGCAAAATTCAAGTCGCACCAGCGAATGAATTTTTAAAAAATGCTTAACTCTGACACGGACAAGTGCATGTGTAAGACAACCGGACGGGAATGACAGCACAAAGGGTGAATCAAAACAGGACAAGAAGAAGGGGAAAATATAAAACCAGGAAACCGTACACGCGAGGCCTAACGGTACGAGCACCAACGTGGAAGCAATGGCAGAGAAGTTAATAGATGAATGAGGCAAGACGGCGACGGTAGCAGCCATAGCAGGGCGTGAGGCTGGTGAAGGGGTTGTTAGGACTAACAGGAAAGGCACCAAAGATACGTCCAGCTCATTGCATCCTGTTGAGGTGCGCTCGTGCTGAACAGACTCGAAGGAAGCAATGTGGGGAGTTAGTGATGGCGGCAGAGTTTGTGCCACACGTTGCCAAATTATATTGGGGAGGGTAATACATCACGTAACAGGGTGTTGACGTCATGGCACACCGCATTGGGTACTA
>WSTK01000784.1:0-15000 GCA_019616945.1 Ceratobasidium sp. 414 | reverse complement strand
ATACGAAAAAAAGAAAACTTACAGGTCAAACAGTATCGCAAGTGGAAAGGGAAAGGGAAGGAGATATGGCCTGACAATGCGGCTCTCTTGAGGGACATCAATCGGCTTCCTACAGGACCGAACTGGATGACAGCAGATGTTTCTGTTGGCGAGGGGTTGCACGAACGAGTACATACCGTTCATATGCGGAATGTCCTCGAGGTTATCCGTGAACTACTCGGTGCATGGCAATTTGAACATTGTATGCAATACGCCCCAGAGCGCCACTGGACATTGTGGAATCGCAGGTGTAGAGTGTATGATGAGATGTGGAGTGGGGACTGGTGGTGGCCAATGTAGGTGAGCTCCAATGGTGACACAAATAAGGAATATTACTTACGGAATAAAGCATCTCATACGCAACAAGAATGGCACGATTTGCACCGTTGATTATTGCAACAGACGAAACAACCATGGCGAACAATCTGCGCGGTGCTAAGGCGCATCCAGTATATCTGTCGATCGGAAATATTAGCAAGGACGTTTGACGGAGGCCAACAAAACGGCCAATGATAATTATTGGGTACTTACCAGTCGATTCTTTCAATGGTGTTGAAGATGCAAGCATCGACGATGATACCCGCAGATGGTACCGTGGGGAGTTGCTCCATAGGTCCCTTGACAAGATCTTCGAGCCATTGAAGATGGCATCATCGGACGGTATACTCACCTGGTGCGTGGATGGATACCTCCGCCATGTCTACCCCTTGATCGCCGCCTGGGTTGCCGATTGGCCCGAGCAGAACAATATCGCGTGCACGACCCAGGCCAGATGCCCAAAGTGCATGCAGGGATGGAAGCGGCGAGGGCAAGGCGGACCAGTTGCGCCGTTGCGTGACCAAGACGAGACGCTTGAGGCACTCCGGATGTACCACAGAACGAAGGACCATAGGGGGCTGAACAGGCTTCGCTTGAGGCCAGTGGTACCGTTCTGGAGCGACATCCCCAATGTTGATATCGGAGGGTCTTTCATGCCGGATCTGCTACATCAGCTTTACAAAGGCATGTTCAAGCATGTGAGGGATTGGGTGGAGGACTTACTAGGTACGGCCGAGTTCAACCGTCGCTTCAAAATGATGCCATCAGCGCAAGACCTACGACACTTCAAGAAAGGAGTCACGAAGGTCAAAGTTTGGGCGGGGCGCAAGTCGAGGGACATGATGAGACAGTTCTTACCTGTCGTCATCGATGCCCAAGCACCACCTAGGTTCGTCTGGCTTGTTTGTGCGCTCCTCGACTTCTTGTACCTGGCGCATGGCACATGGCTGACGGAGGTCGAGCTTGGGGAAATGGAGAAGGCGCTCGTGGCGCTCCACGAGGCCAAGTATGTGCTAGACGACATGAAGATGGTCGTGGGACCACAAGCGTTCAATCGAATGCCGAAGCTACATATGCTTGGCCACTGGACACAGGATATCCATGAGTTTGGTACGCCAGACGGTTATAGCACGGAAACGCCAGAACACTTACATATACTGTACGTCAAAATCCCATGGCGGATGTCAAATCAGTGGAACCCTATTGTCACGACCTGCGAAGGTGCGAGTTGTAGTGGAAATGAATTCAGCGAAGGTGGAGGCGTGGTCAATCATGTGCCCTTGTTTACTGGTGGCGAACCAAGGAAACTAAGGTAGATGTGTGCGCGTTCGTAGTCTTCGAGTGGCAGGAGTGCCACGAGATACGGCGACTGATCGAGAAAACGAGGTTGTGTTGAGAAAGGGAGGCCTGGGACGAGTAAGCGAGTAGTGTCCCTAAGGCTCCTAGCGAAAGTAGAGGTGTTCGAGATAGAGCGGCGGCGACTTGGCGAGCTTCCAGGGTGTCTGTCTGAACGGCGAAGGCAGGTAGTAGAGACGACAAGGTGAAGCAAGCTGGAGTATCCAGGCTTGCGCACCGCTGTATTTATACTACGTACAAGAAGGCGAGTCATACAGCGTGAATGGCAGAGGCTGCGCATCGGCACAAGACACGCGTATACCTGAGTCAAGCTGCGCAGCCGAGGCTAACGCGTACACCGAGTCATAGTCCGAGGAGCCGAGAAGGCACACGCGGCCTAAAGCCGGTGGCAAGAAAGTCCGAGCCACGAGAAAAGTTGGGGGTGAGAACATGAACTCCCGACATTCCCCCCCCAAAAGTGATCGTCTTTAAAGACAAATCCAAAGAAAGACGATCACAAAAGAAGGAAAGCAAAAAAAGTGTACAAAGAAAGGAAAGGTCTATATCAAGTCACTTGGGTGGCGGCCCATTGTCCGCCCAGCTAGTTTCCAGGGGCCCATCTAGCTAACTACTGGTTAACCCTTTCAGGTAGCCCCAACTCGTGTCCTACGAGTTCACCATCCGCGCTCCTCGTCTTTGATTTCGAGGGTGGCCATGTCCTTGTCGAGCTGGTCTTGGGCGGCGTCCCAGGCCCATTGGTCGAGCCAGTCGAAGAACTGATCCTCGGCGAGGATTTTGTCCTTGATGAGGTCGTAGACCTCTCGGTGGTTGAGGGTTTTGGTGACCCCCCAGTACCCGCTGGCGACTTGCTTCTTCCAGGCAATGATGCCCGTGTCAATGAACTCGCCAACTGCGTCGCCTCGGACCCAGAAGTCGTCCTCCCTCCATTCAATGGTGGAGTCGGGGGCCCACCTCGAGTGCTCGACGACCCTCTTGACGGACCAGCTGCAGTACCCCTGTAGGAGGTAGATGGGCTTGGTGCGTGTTTCGGCGCTGGTGACGGGGTGCTCGCGGGTGTCGCACCACTTGAAGAGTCCCCGCCCGGGGACGGCGAGTACGTCCCCCCTCCACTCGCACCCCCAGACCTCGTCCTTGGGCAGGATGGTGAGGTTGGCGCTGGGGTCGAGCCGCTTGGCGTAGCGGACTGCGTTGTTCTCGTAGGTCCCCACGCCGGGATAGACGGTGTAGGGGGAGCGGGTAGACCCAGAGCGGAAGGCGGGCATGGTGGGCTGGGAGTGGTAGTGGTAGTGGTAGTAGTGGTGGGTAGGATGTCTGGGCTGGCTCTTCCTCTTGTTCTTTTATATCCTGAGGGGAGTGGGGCCTCAGGGTATCTTCGGTGTAGACTGTCCATGGCGTGCTTGACGTCTGCAAATTTCTCTGCTGACTCCCATGAGTTTTCGCTCGAATCATACCCTTCCCATTTGATCTCGTATTTCAGACCTTCCTTTGTCTGTTGCCATCCCACGATTTCCTCCACTCGGTATTCTTCTTCTCCATCTTCCGTAATAATCGGCGGCGGTCGGGGCTGGATGCGGTTGAAGTGATCTTTCCGAACTGGGGATAGAAGTCCGATGTGGAAAACGTTGTGTATCCTCATGGTCTTGGGAAGTTCTAGTTCGTAAGCGTGGGAGGAGATCTTCCTTGTTACCCTGAACGGTCCCGCCTGTTTCTTGTCTAGCTTCTTTGATGGCCTGGTTGTTCGTATGTTCTTGGTATTCAACCAGACCTGTTCCCCTATTTCGAACTTCGGTGGTTCCTTGGTTTCCTTTGTTTGTAGCTCCATCTTTGCCCTAGCCTCGTCCCATACTTCCTTCATGTGATTTGCAATATCGTTTGCACGTGGATTACTGCTTTGTTCGCTTGTCATTTCCCATGTCGGCGATTGTCCGTATAGCGTTTTGAAGGCGGATTGTCCGGTCGCGGTATTGACATGATTGTTGTGACAGAATTCTGCGAGAGGGAGCCATTTCGCCCAGTCGTCTTGTTCATAGTTGCAGAAACTTCGCAGATAGTTTTCTAGCCATTGGTTGGTTCTTTCGGCTAGTCCATCTGTTTGGGGGTGATAGGCTGTGGAGAAGCGAGGTTCGATCTGTAATCTTTCGTAAAAGGCTTTCAGGAATCTGCTGTTGAAGGAGGGTCCTCGATCGGATATTGTAACTTCTGGAAGGCCATGGTGTTTGAAGACCTCTCGTGTGAAGATCTCGGCTAGCTCTTCTGCGTCCATACTTTCGTTGCAGGGTACGAAGTGGGCCTGTCGTGAGAAGCGATCTACGATTACTAGGATACTGTCGAAACCCTTAGACGGTGGGAGTTTTATGATGAAATCGTAGTTGACATGCTGCCAGGGTCGTTCCGGTAGTTCGATGTTCTTTGGGGGTGTGGTACTGTTCATCGTTTTGGTTTCGTTGCAGATTCGGCACCCGTCTATGTATTGATGTACCTCCTGTGTCATTCCTGGCCAATAGTATCGTCGCTTGATTATTTCCAGTGTTCTTTCTCTCCCTTGGTGTCCTGCTATTGGTGAGTCGTGGCGTATTCGCAAAACGGCTTTTTTGACCTCTGGATCTTTTGGTATGACGATAGTGTTGTCGTACCAGAGTAACCCTTCCTTCCAACTGTATCTTCGAAACTGTTTCTGTATGCTTGGAGGTAGTTTTTCCTTGTTCTGTGCATTCGTCATAACTAGCTCTAGTTCTTCGTCTTCTTTTTGGGCGTCTTTGATCGTGTCCACAAGGTCGAAGTCCAGGGTTGCCTTGAAGCCGTGGAATCGTTCAGCTTCGATCATGATCTGTTCCGGATTGGGGATGTCTTCGTAATCTGAGCGTCTTGAGAGAGCGTCTGGTTTTTGGGACTGTTTCCCTGGTCGATAGTGTATTTCATAGTTGAAGGAGGCTAATTCCGTGTACCATCGAGCGTGTTTGCAGTCCATGACCCTTGCTTCTTTCCAGTACTGTAGGTTCCTATGGTCGGTGTATATGCGAACCGGTATCTTCGTATCTTCGAGGTACAGTCGCCAGTGCTTTAGAGATTCCACAATCACTAGTAGTTCCTTGTTGTAGGTATCGTAGTTCCGTTGCGCCGAGTTAAAGCTTTTTGATAGAAAGGCAATTGGGTGTAGTTTTCTGTCTTCCTGGTATTGGCTGAGGATGGCGCCTAGGGCTACACCTGATGCGTCCGTTTCTAGGATGTACTGTTTATCGGGGTTCGGATGTGCTAGGACGGGTTCCTTTGTTACGGCATCCTTGATCGCTTGTACTGCTTCCTGTTCGGTTTCTGTCCATCTCCAGGGTTTTCCCTTCTGTGTTAAGTCATGTAAGGGTCGAGCTATTTCGCTGAAATCCGGGATAAATCGTCGGTAGAAGTTGCAGAATCCCAGAAACGCTTGGTTTTGTTTCACCATCTTTGGGTTTGGCCAGTCGATGATGTCCTGTACCTTGCTCTTGTCCATGGAGATTCCTTCTGGGCTGATGACTAGTCCGACATAGTCTACCGTGGTGACCCTAAAACGACATTTCTTTGGTCGGACAAACAGGTGGTTCTGTCGGAGCCTTTCCAGGACCGCTCGTACGTGTTCTGTGTGTTCTTCGTTGTTCTTCGAGAAGATGAGAATGTCGTCTAGGTAGACGATGATGAAGACTCCTCTGAAGTCGGCTAATATCTCGTTCATGAACCGTTGGAAGATACTTGGTGCGTTCTTGAGGCCGAAAGGCATGACTACATATTTGAATAGCCCATCCTTGGTGCGAAAGGCGGTTTTCCATTCGTCTCCTTCTTTGATGCGTACATTGTTGTATCCCCATCGTAGATCTAGTTTGGTGAATACTTTTGCTTCTTGTAGTTGTTCGATTAAATCTTCAGGAAGCGGTATAGGAAATTGGTCGCTGACAGTGATGTCATTGATTTTCCGATAGTCCGTTACTAGTCGTAACGAGCCGTCCTGTTTTTTGACGTAGAAACATGGGGCTGCGATTTCCGATTTGCTAGGTGTGATCTTTCCATCCCGTAGTTCCTGTTCTAGAAATTCGCGGAGCTGTTTGGCCTGGTCCGGGGACATGGGATAAGGTTTGGCCGGTCGTGGGAGTTTGGCTTCTTCCTTGAAGACTATCGCACAGTCGTGTTCCCGGTGCGGGGGTAGTTCCTTGAATTTTTCGGCGTCGAAGACGTCGTGGAAGTCTTCGTATTCTGGGGGAATCGTGTTACGAGCCTTCGCCGTAGGGTCACTAGTGTGACGTGGAGGTTCCTTTAGATGTGATGGGATAGGACTGGGGTCCTCGTAGACTTGAGACGATAGACGGACACGACGTATAAGGCTTATAGTTAAGCCACGAAAGGTTACTTGACGAAGTGACGATGTGCCACGAGATACGAAAGATGGTCAAGTGGCTAAGTATCTTTAAGCCACGAGACCCTTGGGAAGGATGACTTAAGTAAGAGGGTTGCTAACCCCTTAGTGCGAAGGTGAAGTGGGACAAGGTGAAAACAAGCTGGGGTTACCAGGCTTGTTTTCTGCTCTCTATATACTACGCAAGTACAGGCGAGTCATCTAGGTACGACAGTCAACCGCCATTCCAAGGCGAGTCAACTTGACAAGTCACTTGTACACACGTGAGTCAACCGCCATTCCCAGGCGAGTCAACCACTGAGCACTGCCAAGCCACGAGACGAAGGGGGGCCTGAGGCGCCCAAGAGAAGGAAAAGAAAGAAAAGGTTGGGGGCTGTACGACAGCTCACAACAAATCGGGGTTTCGTCTGGTATTTCTCCTGCCGTTTTCCCTTGCTCCGTTCTGAAACATATTTCCATGGTTCTCCAGGAGATGTCCGGGTCGTTTTCCGTGAGCCATTCTTTTCCTAGTATCGCTTTTGTGTCTCCTAGTGGCATTACGTAGAAGCGATTTCTGAAAGTTCATCCTTCTAGATTGAAAGTAATAGTGGTGCGGAATCGTATTTTTTGGGCGGTTTCGTTCCCGTCTATGGCTATGACGGTTCGGGGGTGCGTGAGTTCGATTAAGGGGAGGTGAATTCTGCGTGCATAGGTGATGTCGATGAGAGTAAGAGTGGGTTCCGTGATTCCTTTGATCGTGATGTAGCAGTGGGGATCATCGTCTGATTTCTTTAGATAATATACATGCCGGACATCACGATCTAGGTCTTCCTTGCCTACAGACACGGGCGCAGTAGGCTGTATTAGTTTCCCGACTCCGAGGCGGTGGACTCATTATCTTTTTCTAGGTCCTCAATATGTGCTTCCTTTGCTTTCTCCTTTCGCTTGGGGTCCTCCTTCTGGGACTTGTTTTGTGTGTTCGGTCCTTGGGGTTGATCCTCTTTGTGGTATCCTGAGTGGCATACTCCTATCGCGTGTCCTAGTCTCCCACATTTGAAGCATCTTCCTTCCCTTCTTCTTCATTCGATGGTTTCCTTTGGTACGGTCTGATTCTGGGGTTGCGTCTGTCGTGGGCTTGATACCGTGGCGACTTTGCCCTTTGTTCGATTGTCCTCGATATTTCGGGTTGCGTAGAGGATGTCATCAGTGCGAATGGCATATTCGATCCATTCTTCGAGAGTTAGAGCAGATACGTCCTGGAGTACTGTCATTCGTAGTAGTTCTCGGCGGACAGTGTTCTTTAGTCCTGCTTTGAATCGATCGATGAGCGCTTTTTCGTCCCATTCGAGTTCGTCCATCAGCATTCGGAATTCGGAGGCGTATTCGTTTGCTGACTTGGTCTGTACTAGCTTCTGGATGTTTTCAGTGGCTCTCTCTCATTTGATTGGGTCTCCGAAGGCTAGGAGGAATGCCTTCTTGAAGTTGGACCATGAGGCTATGGTCTCGTGTTCTGTTTCTTCTAGGACTTTCCTGAGAAGAGGTTTCGCCCATCGTGATGCAGGTCCTTCCTTCATGTTGGAGAGCGTAGTGGAGATCTTTTTGGGGTCGGGAAAGCTCAGGGATATTTGAGGAAGTAAAGTTCCATTTTCATCAGGAAGTTTTCTGCTTCGCTGTCCCGTTTCTTTCCTTCGAAGGGCTCTGGTTTCTTGGTCTTGGCTCCCTTTGGGATGTGTTCTTCTGCTGGGGATCGGGACCTATTGGCGTTGTCCCTCCTTGGTCGTCGTGGGGTCCTGGAGCGAGAACGACGATCGTCCGGTGGTCCTGGAGGGCTTGGTGATCGTTGGGGACGGCGTATATTCCACTTGGTGGATTGGTCCTCAGGGGGTTCATCGAAGGACGTGTTTTCTATCTTCTGGGTGAGGCGTTCTTCTAGTTGATCGATTCTTCCATCAAGAGCTTGTACGAGTTCTCGGGTTAGCTCTCCGTCTTTCCTTAACTCAGTTACCGCTTCCGTTATGGACCTCAGGACTGCGTTGGTCCCTCGCTGTAGGTCGTTTACCCATGCCGGTACTTCTTGGAGGGTGTTCCGAATAGTTGTTGCTTGGGTTTGGTTTCGGATCCTTTCTTGGTTGGCTGCGTTTTCGGCTACTCGTGCTGCCTCCTCTTGTATTTGTTGTACGAGTCGGGCCAACTCTGTTGCTCCAGTGTCGAAAGTCACTTGTCGGTTGCGAATTTCCTCTATGTTTTGTGCTATGGCCTCAATGTGTCTTCCACTTAGGACTTGGTGGGTAACCTCGGGTAGTAAGGGGCGTAGGGTAGCCTGCATCAGAGCCACGAATCGTCGATAGTCAGGGTCTGCTTCTAAAGCTGCTAAGTCGAATTCTGGTTGTCGGCGGATTGGTGCTCCGTACGGCGGTGGGACGACCTCCGGGACCTCCGGAAGGTTGGGCTCAGGGTCAGTGGGAATACGTGTGGCTGGTTGCGGCTGAGTCGGTACTGGTTCGCGTTCATCCTCACTGTCGCTGAGGGTGAGTATTCTCGGTTGTTCCTGAGGAAGGGGTTCCTCTGGTCTTCGCGGCGTGACTGCTGGCGTATTTCGACGAGATTGGATTGGGAGACGTATTCCCGCGAGGCGGTTATACTGCATTTCTTCTCCTTCTGGGATGAGGATGGATCCCGCTCCCACTGCCATTTCCTGTTCTGGCCTGACGCTCGGTCCGGGGACGACTTGTACCACCGAGGGTTGCTCGACATGGATGGTTTGGTCTTCTTTGTCGGGTAAGGCCCCAGGCATTGATTGTTGTGAGGATCGTGAGGTTCTCCCGGTGTCGACGATGTCTTGTTCTGTTGGTGTAGTGGGTGTTGACCCTCGTACCCCTGCGAATGTTCCTTCGACGGCTGCTCGAATTCTTGGTTGATATCGTGTTCCATAGTTGTGTTGTGATCCGTGTTCAGACATGTTGGCTTCGATTTCCTTGGGAGAGAGGACAGCCACGGAGTTAGCTCCAGGTTCGCTGCAAAGCTTGCTTCACAATGTCACGACCTGCGAAGGTGCGAGTTGTAGTGGAAATGAATTCAGCGAAGGTGGAGGTGTGGTCAATCACGTGCCCTTGTTTACTGGTGGCGAACCGAGGAAACTAAGGTAGACATGTGCGCGTTCATAGTCTTCGAGTGGCAGGAGTGCCACGAGATACGGCGACTGATCGAGAAAACGAGGTGGTGTCGAGAAAGGGAGGCCTGGGATGAGTAAGCAAGTAGTGTCCCTAAGGCTCCTAGCGAAAGTAGAGGTGTTCGAGATAGAGCGGCGGCGACTTGGCGAGCTTCCAGGGTGTCTGTCTGAACGGCGAAGGCAGGTAGTAGAGACGACAAGGTGAAGCAAGCTGGAGTATCCAGGCTTGCGCACCGCTGTATTTATACTACGTACAAGAAGGTGAGTCATACAGCGTGAATGGCAGAGGCTGCGCATCGGCACAAGACGCGCGTATACCTGAGTCAAGCTGCGCAGCCGAGGCTAACGCATACACTGAGTCATAGTCCGAGGAGCCGAGAAGGCACACGCGGCCTAAAGCCGGTGGCGAGAAAGTCCGAGCCACGAGAAAAGTTGGGGGTGAGAACACGAACTCCCGACACCTATTCCCCAAATGGTGAGCTACGTGCGGCGGCTCGAGGCACTCGAGATCCAGCGAGTGTTCCTCGAGGAGTACTCTGGCGAGCCGTTCGAGATCCTTATCGAGGACATGTACCTGGATGGAGATGACAAGGACGAGGGCGAGGGCGAGGTAGACGGTGATTCCACTCACAGCGACGAGGACTGCAGTGATGACGAGGACAGCGATGAGGCGGATAGAGTTGAGGTATCGACACCAGCGAAGTTGGCAGAGTCAGGGATACACTATCCCCGACCCAAAATTTCGATCGCTCGGGAGCTGACAGCCCCACAAGTGCCCGGCCACGTGATTATCTCATCATACGGCACCTCCGACTTCATCCGGGTGCTTCACCGCTTTCTCCTTCACAAGACCACCCTCCCGCCGGGCGAGTGACTAATCCTCCTCCCCTCCGACTGCTTCCACGTCTGGCACAAAGCCGTCCTCAACCACGTCTTGCTTCCTTTCACACTTAGCCAGCCTTGCCACTGCGATGTGATTCGAGCACATCCTCCTGTTCGGGATGCCACTGGCCGTGTCCTCCAGCCCAGCGTATTTGACACGGCATTGTTCGCCACTGATCATTCTGGCCTCGGACTTCAACGTGAGTAACCACATTATTGTCCTGGTTGTGTCCGTGCTAAACTCACCTCGATATTTACAGGTTTCCACGCCGGCCACGTTCGCACCATTTTCTCCCTCCCTCCACATCTGGAATGTTTGTACCCTCTTCCCCTCGTTTACCTCGACATCTTTACCTCCTTTCTACCTGACGACACTGCCTCCCATCGCCTGTACAAGACGGCACAGGCGTACTCGTACAAGTCTTCCGTGTCGATTGTTTTACCTCTCAACTGCCTCGTCATGGCATGCCACCTTCCCCCTGATTTCTCCTTGCCATTGATACCTGTCCAGCGTCCCAGGTCCTCGAAGACTGTCCTCGCGCATGAAGGTTCCCTTTTCAACGACTTCTATAATTACCACACTTTTCTTTTGATGGCTTACTGGCGGCGTGTGGGCCACGGATGAGTCAGCAGACGTTGCGGGTTGTTTGTGCTCTGCTCTTGCGATGTTTTTTTTTACCTGTACTCACCTTGTTGCCATTGTGCGACATCATCCTAATGCATACCTATATTTTTCCTATCGTTTTGCATTTGCCTTGAGAGAATCTACCCTGCTCTCACGCCCACCCTTTTTTGCTCTTTCATCCAAGGTGTAATATGGTATTAAGATTTACATGTTATATTACTCTTCCGGGGTTATGTACCCTTGTGTGATTGCACAGTTAAATGGGGTGAAATGGGGGTCAATTTCGCCATTAACCCACCCCCCGGTTTAATTTCACCTCGGGTTTTCCCTGAGTCATCTATCTAACAGAGTCAACCACCACGTCAGGAAAAATTGGAATTTAAATTTAAAACTGAGATCTAAATTCAGCTAAATTTAGCTAAATCCACTAAATTCACTAAATCCAGCTAAATTCCAGTAAATTTAGGTTTCCCCCAGGCATCCCAGGGGTCATAATACTGCTAAATTGGCCTAAATTCACATAGATTTAGTGGCCCCCCTCATAAATTTAGCTAAATGAAAAGGGGGGGTCACTAAATCCCATAAATCCATAAATCCAGCTAAATTTAGCTAAATTTAGCTGAATGAAAATTCACCCTTTTTTCTGACGCATTCCAAGGCGAGTCAACCAGACGAGTCATGTGTACAAGCGAGAGTCAACTGCCATTCCAGGTCAGTCAACCACAGGGCACAGCCAAGTTGCAAAAGGAGAAGGGGGGCCGGAGGCGCCCTGTTGGGAGTTTGTATACTCACCCCCAACTTTTTCTCGTGGCTCACCTTTCTCTCGCCACTGGCTTTTGGGCTGCGTGCGCCTTCTCAGCTTCTTGGACTATGACTCGGTGTACGCATTAGCCTTGGCTGCGCAGCATGACTCTGTGTACGCGCGTCTCGTGCTGATGCGCAACCTCTGCCATTCACGCTGTATGACTCACACTCATGTACGTAGTATAAATACAGTGGTGCACAAGCCTGGATACTCCAGCTTGCTTCACCTTGTCGTCTCTACCACCTAGAGTCCCTCTCAGGACTTCACTCTGGAAGCTCGCCACCTCGCCTCCATCTTATCGCGGACTCCACTCTACTCGCTAGGGGTCTTGGGAAACCTACTTCTTTATTCGTCTCAGGCTTCCTTTGTCCGACACACTCTTACCTCTTTGCCAAGTCGCTGTGTCTCGTGGTATAGGCCACCGCTCGAAGACAATGCATGTGCACACGTCTACCCCAGTTTCTATGGTTCGCCACCGATAAACAAGGACACGTGACATACCAAGTCTCCACTTTCGCCGAACCCACCCTTTTTCCAATTAGCGTCCTGACAGGTTGTGACATTGTGAAGCAAGCTTTTACGGCGAACCTGGAGCTAACTCCGTGGCTATCCTCTCCCCAAAAGAAATCGAAGCCAATATGTCAGAACACGGATCCAACACAGGGTCACAACACAACTATGGGACACGGTATCAATCAAGGATCCGAGCAGCAGTCGAAGGAACATTTGCTGGGGTATGAGGATCAACACCCACCACACCAACCGAACAAGATGTCGTTGACACCGGGAGAACATCAAGATCCTAGCAACGATCAATGCCAGGAGGACTACCTGAAGAAGAAGACCAAACCATCCACATCGAACAACCCTCGGTGGTACGAGTCATCCCTGGACCAAGCGTCGGACCAGAACAGGAAATGGCAGTGGGAGCGGGATCCATCCTTATCCCAGAAGGAGAAGAGATGCGATACAACCGTCTCACGGGAATACGTCTCCCAGTCCGATCTCATCGAAATACGCCAACAGTCACGCTGTGAAGACCGGAGGAACCCCTTCCTCAAGAACAACCGAGAATTCTCACCCTCAGCAACAGCGAGGATGAGCGTGAGCCAGTACTGGCTCAGCCTCAATCAACCACACGTCTTCCCAATGACCCTGAGCCCAACCTTCCGGAGGTCCCGGAGGTCGTCCCCCTGCCATATGGGGCACCAGTCCGCCGACAACCAGAATTCGACTTAACCGCCCTAGAGGCCGACCCTGACTATCGAAGATTCGTCGCCCTAATGCAAGCCACCCTACGCCCTTTATTACCCGAGGTTACCCACCAAGTCTTGAATGGAAGGCATATAGAATCCATCACACAAAACATCGAAGAGATCCATAACCGCCAAATAGCCTTTGACGTTGGAGCAGCGGAACTAGCCCGACTCATGCAACAGATCCAAGCAGAAGCAACACAGGCAACCCGCAATCTAGCCAACCAAGAAAGGGCCCAAACCCAAGCCCAAACAACAGCCATCCGGAATGCCCTCCAGGAGGTACCAACATGGGTAAACGATCTACAACGAGGAATGAACACAGTCCTCAGGTCCATCACGGAAGCAGTAGCCAAGCTAAGGAAAGATGGGGAGTTAACCCGAGAACTCGTACAAGCACTCGATGGAAGGGTCGATCAGCTAGAAGAAAGTCTCACCCAGAAGATAGACAACACACCTTTCAACGAACCCCCTATGGACCAGTCCACAAAACGAAACATATGCCGCCCACAATGATCACCAAGCCCACCTGGTTCACCAGACAGTCATCGCTCTCGCTCCAGAACCCCACAATGACCAAGAAGGGATAGAACAAATAGATCCCAATCCCCGGTAGAGGAACATATCCCAAAAGGAGCCAAGACCAAGAAACCGGAACCCTTCGAAGGAAAGAAGCGAGATAGTGAAGCAGAGAACTTCCTGATGAAGATGGAACTTTACTTCCTCGAATATCCTAGGGCCTTCCCCGATTCCAAGAAAATCTCCACTTTACTCTCCAATATGAAGGAGGGACCCGCATCACGATGGGCAAAACCCCTACTCAAGAAGTCCTGGAAGGAACCGAACACGAAACTATAGCCTCATGGGCCAACTTCAAAAAGGCTTTCCTCCTAGCCTTCGGAGATCCGATCAAGCAAGAAAGGGCCACAGAAAATATCCAGAAGCTAGTACAAACCAAATCAGCAAACGAATATGCCTCCGAGTTTAGAATCCTTATGGACGAACTCGAATGGGACGAAAAAGCACTCATTGACCGGTTTAAGGCAGGACTCAAGAACACCATCCAAAGAGAACTACTATGAATGACAGTACTCCAGGACGTATCTGCTTTAACTCTCGAAGAATGGATCGAATATGCCATCCGCACCGATGACATCCTTTTTGCTACTCATAATATCGAAGACAACAGAACAAGGGGGAAAGCAGCCACAACCCCAAACCCACGCCAAACGCAATCCCAAAGCCAAACCGTACCAAAAGAGACCATCGAGCGAAGAAGAAGGGAAGGAAGATGCTTCAAATGCGGGCGACTGGGACATGCTATAGGGGCATGCCGTTCGGGATACCACAAAGAAGATCAACCCCAAGGGCAAAGTAGCTGAAATGACTCCCAAAAAGAAGACTCCAGGAGAAGGGAAAAAGCCAAGGAAGCACACGTGGAGGAAACAAAGAAGGACGACGAATCCACAGCTTCGGAGTCGGAAAACTAATACAGCCTACTGTACCCATGTCAGTAGGCAAGGAAGACCTAGATCATGATGTTTGGCATGTATATTATCTAAAGAAATCAGACGATGATCCCCACTGCTACATCACAATCGAAGGAATCACAGAACCCACTCTTACCCTCATCGACTCAGGATCCTCCTGTAACTTCATCGATATCTCTTACGCTCGAAAAAACCACATTCCCCTTATTGAACTCACACACCCGAGAACAGTCATCGGCATAGATGGAAACAAAACCACCCAGAAGATACGTTTTCGCACAACCATCAACTTCGAACTAGAAGGACGAACTTTCAAAAGCCGTTTTTATGCCATGCCACTAGGAGACACAACCGTAATTCTGGGAAAGGAATGGCTTACGGAACACAATCCCGACATCTCCTGGAAAACTATGGAGATACGTTTTAGGGAAGAACAAGGAAAAGCGGCAGGAGAAGCACCAGACGAAACCCCCATACCACCAGAATACGCAGATTTTGCAGATGTTTTCGACACAGAAAAATTCAAGGAACTACCACCCCACAGGGACCACGACTGCGCCATAACCTTTAAGGAAGGGTCAAAACTCCCACGACCGGCAAAACCATATCCTATGTGTCGCAGACCTCCAATGAGAGTCTAGACGGTGCTCAAAGGTCCTTGTGACCGATGACTTATCGATAGGAGTCTCTTATGTAAGAG
>WSTK01000783.1:0-15012 GCA_019616945.1 Ceratobasidium sp. 414 | reverse complement strand
GTTCGGGTGGCCAAACGAGCCATAAACCAAATAAGCGACGAAACCTAGGTCCTGGCAGGCCGTCAACCACCGGTGTATACCCACAGAAAAAATCCATTTCTCCTGGTTACGGGTGCTAGTATTGCTATGGAGGTTGGCAGGCGCGCGAATAGTGGGAATAATAGATGTTGGAGGTCGAGGCTGTGGTGTCCGCAGCCGAGGTTCCACAAGGCCAAGCCTGGGAGCCGAGACCTCCTGTTTGAACATTGCACGTGATTGCCCCACCACGGGTGACGCTGGATCTGACTTTCGCGAAAAGAAAAGAAAAGTGAAATTAATTACGAGAGGCTGTGGGGGTGCATTCACCAGCTGCTGGGTAGAAGCACTAGTTTGTATCCGGCACGGCTTGAAGCGTCTATGGATAGCTACAGGATATATTGGGAGCGGCAGGTCCCTGATTTGATATTTGTTCTCTCTTCATTACCTCGACCAGGACCTTGTTGTCCCCTCCTGCCCGCGCCATGCGCCTATCTTTATCACTCCTACACTCTCTATCAACAGCAACACTACTCTACAATGCGGTCCCTTCTCTCGCGCAGGCCGCAGGCTCGATAGTAGAAGTCGGCGACACTCTCGTCTCTGCTATGATGGTGAGCCGTGTTGGTTGTGCTCTTCCGTTTTTCGCGCTCACACTGGTTCAAATGAACGGTAGATGTTATTGGGAAACGAAGAAAAAGTATACATTTTGGTGCGTCGTCAACATTTTTCTTTCACCCCCACCGTCTCCTGACACCCAATTGCCAATAGGACAAGGTAGAAGGGAACGCAGCTCAGATCAACGGCCACTCAGCTTGGGCCGTCGAGTGGTGCGTCATGTCTTTTTTTTCCGCCAAGATTTTTGCGTGAACTTGGTTTGACCCTGCAGGGACATTGCATCGAGTAAAGCTACGATCATGGACATGTCTACAAACGCGTTCTGCTCCTCCGGCTCTCACTTCCCCAATGGTTCCTTTGCGACCTTTGGTGGAAATGGCGCAATTGGACCGGGCGGCAACGTTGGGAGCGTGGCACAGTTTGGGTCGGGCGTGTATGACGCGACATATCAGGACTATGACGGTACCAAGGCGATTCGTATTCTTAATCCGTGCACGGACAGTGGTTGCCAGTGGTTCGACAACACGACCCAGGTCAGCATGCAGAAGAAGCGGTGGTACTCGACTGCTGAGCCGCTTGGAGACGGGTCGATTGTCTTGATTGGCGGGTTCGTGAACGGCGGATACATCAATCGCAACACCCCTAATACTGACCCGGCGTATGAGGGTGGTGCGGCGGAGCCTACATACGAATATTGGCCAAGTCGGTATAGCCCTCCCAAGGTTATGCAGTTCATGATCGACACAAGCGGTTTGAATTCGTACGCGCACGCGTTCCTGATGCCGTCGGGCAAGATCTTTGCGCAGGCCAACTACTCGACGAGTAAGTCTTGTTATACTTCTGCTCCATTCGTTTATTAACATTCAACAGTCATGTGGGACCACGACCAGAACATCGAGACCAAGCTCCCAGATATGCCTGGCAGGGTTATTCGTGTCTATCCTGCTTCAGGAGCCGTTGCTATGAAGCCCCTGACGCCCGATAACAACTGGACGCCTGAAATTCTATTCTGTGGTGGGTCCGACATGCCTGAGGATGCTTGGGGCAACTACTCCTACCCGAATATCAACACCTGGACTTACCCTGCGTCGGACGACTGCCAGTCGATCATTCCTGAACCGACGGACGGCTCGTCGCCGACGTACGTCAAGGATGACAACTTGCCTATTGGTCGCACTATGAGCCAGTTTATCACGCTGCCCGACGGAACCATGCTCGTCGTCAATGGCGCTGCGAACGGTACGGCCGGATATGCTCAAGCTACTGGCCAGACTGCGCTCTACGCTGACATGCCGTTCGGCATGAGTCTTGCGTCCGCGCCAGTGTTCAAGCCCGTCATCTACGATCCGTCCAAGCCCGCTGGCTCGCGCTGGTCTGACAAGGGTCTCAGTCAATCGACGATTCCCCGGTTGTACCACTCGTCTGCGCTGCTGTTGCCCGATGCGTCTGTCTTGGTCGCTGGGAGTAACCCCAACGTAGATGTCAACACCTCCACCATATTCCCGACTACGTATAAGGCCGAACGGTTCTATCCGCCCTACTTTGCCAACATCAGCTCTCGTCCTGTGCCGCAAGGGTTTCCTAAAACGCTTTCATACGGAGGTGCCTCGTTCGACGTCCAACTCGGTCCGGAGTCGTACATCGGTAATGCCAATGATGCTGCCAAAGCTACCAAGGTCGTCCTCGTCCGCCCCGGTTTCACTACCCACGCCATGAACATGGGCCAGCGCTACTTGCAGCTCAACAACACCTACACCGTATCTGACACGGGGAACGTTACCCTGCACGTCGCCCAGGTCCCACCCAACCCGAATATCCTCCAGCCGGGGCCGGTATTGATGTTTGTCGTCGTCAACGGCCTCCCGAGCGTTGGCAAGATAGTCCAGGTCGGGAATGGGAATATTGGCACTCAGCCGACGAGTGCGGTAGCCGATCTGCCTCCCATTTCGACGAGCACCAAGGCCCCAACGAGCTCCGGAAACGGAAGCGCAACTGCGTCGTCGTCGTCGTCGGGACTAAACAAGAATCTCATTTATATCATTGCTGCTGGGGCGGGTGCGGTATTCTTGATCGGTCTCTTAGCGGTGGTCCTCATATGTATGCGAAAGCGCAAGCAACCGAACGAGAAGTCTGGCGGAGACTTTGCGCCTGGGTTTGGCGGTCTCTCTCGCGGGCTTAGTACAAACGGCCGTCGTGCACAAGGCGAGAAGCCGTTTGGCGCCGACCCACGCATGTCCAACGCGTCGAGCGCGTTTATTCCTCTCCAGCAATACAACAACAGCGCCTTTGATGTCAACGACGATCTCGACAAGCACAACCAGGGCCATACGTACCTTGGTCGTGCCGAGGATCGGTTCTCGGATGGGAGCGCTGGGAGCGGACAAGTGTACAACTCGGGCATGGCGGCTGCCGCGGGGTCGCAGGTGCCGCTGCAGGCGTACGGGGACGATCATCATGCGCAGGACCAGCACTATGGTCAGCAGCAGTATGGCCAGCCTCAGGGCCAGCATGGACAAGGTGGGCACGGATACGAGTCAGGTGGGGGTGTTGTGGACTACGACCAACATCAAGCTCAATATGATCCTTACGACCCGGACGGCCGTCGGTATGTCCGGTGATTCTAGGTGTAGGTACGGGTGTCGGTGCGAGCGGAGGGCGACGATGGGGACCAGATCTCGAGGAGCCGCGTGTACCGGTGTCTCCAACTGGGAGTGTGACGTTTGGGTTTTTGGATCACTATTCGACGAGGCCGGGTGTCGGTTCACCGCAGCGTCCGCCTGGACTTTCAAACCTCAAGCAATGAAAAACGTTTGTCGTCGCTTTCTGTCTTCTCATTTTCGTACCTACCCCGGAACATTTATCCCAGCCATGTGAACCGGATTCCATGGTGTTCGCCAGACTTATAGACGTGCTTGCCTCTCGCTTATTGTAGCTCTCCCTCCTCTCGTTTTTCTCGTCACTCTCATAACATGGACTGATCAGTCAGATTGTCTCGGTTTTCGCATATATACCATCACACTTATTGATGATAATCATCACGCTGCCTGATTTGGGCACTGATCAGAGCGAATTAGGGGATGTGATTTGGTTTGGCTTGGAGCTGACATCATGTTCCTCCCCGAGTTTCAGTCGGGCACAGTCACCGAGAGTTGGTCGGCTAGAATAGTGTGTGGAAGCAGCGCAGCAAACAGCACGGAGAGGGGCGTGGCCGACAGCGAAAGCGGTATCCGTGATGTGTATTTGCACCTATATGCGTCACGAAAATGCTCATCGCCGATCTACTGTGGGCAGCGCGTGTGTGTATAACATGCCCTTGACAGATTGCTTCAGTGTCAAACGCCCTCTAGTTCCGCGAGTATCCTAGTGTTCTCTGGACGATTTCACCACTTAGTATGATGCTTGGTGAGTTCCTGGGTATCACCTTTCTCGCTAATTCATGTTCTAATTACCGTTACTGAATACCAGTCCCGCGTGCCGACGCCTCTGCCGACTCTAATGGTTCCGGTAATGGCAACCCGTTCAATTACGTACCCACCTTGTGGATCTGTGTTCTATTTATCGTGCTGTTTTCTCTCACGACTGGTACGGTTTTCGTCACATCATCACATCCGAATGATTGTACTGACTTGAGGTTTCAGTCACTCATGTCTTTCAAGCAACTCGATTGAAAGTATGGTACATGCTTCCGACTCTTTCCCTCTGCGGTCTTGTTGAGATCCTCGGCTGGTCTGGTCGTCTCTGGGAACATTTTAATACTACCAATTCAAGCCCATTCATGATGCAGTACGTATCCAACCATTTCCTTGAACCCGGCCTCGTGGCTGACAGCGCTCGCGTTTAGGATCTGCACGACCATTATGGCGCCTTCGTTCATGACCGCCGCCATGTTCCTCATTCTCCCCCGGATCATCAGTGAGTTTGGCCAAGAATACAGCCGCATGCCGCCTCGGCTCTGTAAGTCCTCTTCCTTCCCTTCCCTTCATGTTTTGACCAGCTGTATGCGCCCAGATCTTGCAATATTCCTCACCGCCGACATCACCGCGCTCATCCTCCAGGCTATCGGTGGCGCTATCGCGTCAGTTGCGACTGGCCTCGCTGCCGCCAATCGCGGCGGCAATATCATGCTCTCAGGAATCGTCATCCAGCTCGTCGCCGTCACGCTCTTTGACCTGCTCTCGGTCGAGTTTGCTATCCGTTTCGCCCTCAGCCGACCTGCCAGGGTGGTACAAGGCTCGGGAAAGCCTTGGTTTGGGGGGTGGAAGGACGTGCCAACGAGTGTACCGCTTATGATGGTTGGATTGGCCATTGCCAGTGTGTTCATTCTTGTGAGGAGTGTTTACCGTACGATAGAGCTTACGGACGGATGGTGCATTTTTCTTCCTCCCTTTTGTTTTTCTCTGCTGACCCCGTTGGTATTAGGAATGGAACGATCATCTCGACCGAAAGGTGGTTCAACTGGTTCGATGGTGGCGCTATTGTAGTGGCCATGGTGGTACGTCCGGGCACGTTCGGCCACGGATTTTGTCCATGCATGCTCACGATTGATCTTTGTCTTACAGGCTTTTAACGTTTTCCATCCTGGACACCTCATCAAGGACTTTGGAAACAAACTGCTCGACTTTAGTAGGCAGTCATCGACTGGCTCGTCTGAAAAGGCACAGCAGCAAGTTTCCGCATAGATTATGGAGAATTTTTTACGAAAGCATAGTTCCGATAGTTTGCTCGTTATGGCTTCCCGATAACTGAGGCAAGCACGTAGAACGGCTGATGATAATGTCTACTATGTATTTGTAGCCCATTTATTGTGTATATATATTGCCCCAACCTCATAATATTGATCATATGTCATGCAACTTTTATTTAAGCACTATAATTAGGGGTGAATCAGTAGGAAGATTTCTTTGGGCCGCAGCTCGTGGAAGGGACCGACCGGGTACCCAGTTGCGGTGGGTCATTTGGTCACCTGATCGTGCCCTCGGCCACCACGTCACGACAATGTTGCTTGGTGTGCGCTAACTGCATAACAAACACTCAAAGGTTGGCTAACCGCACCTCTTTGCACCTCCTATCTCGCCGTGTGTTGTTTTCCAGTTTCGTTCTATGCCCTTACATAGTCAATGTCGATGAGTTTCGCAATGGTATTTTGACAAAAGTGTCGAGTATAACTAATTTTGTACATGTTGAAAGCTAGCTGCCTAGTGTTTTTCGGCCCATACGAAACAGAATGGCCACTCAACCTGCCATTGTTTAGCCTCCACTCCGTACCTTACATCAAGTTGAGCGAGCAAATCGTCCGTTTCCTCTGCCGAAAGTATGCCTTCATCGATTATAGCAGGACGCAATGATCTAAAAAGTCCCGGAATGCAATACTGGAGAAGTTTCCCGGCCTTTTGCCCAACCTCGTCTGCACGCATACTACCTGTGAGCCGTTTATATATGTGTACAGATGAAACTTACCGTCTGCCCAAACTCCAATCGGGATAGCAAGCTTTCTCTCTTGTACGTTTCTCCACAAGGTGGGCGAGTCACGGAGGTGAGCCGTAATCTTTGTAGCCATTCCCCACGCATTCTCTGGGGAGCCTGTTGTGGCTATATCTGGTGCCGGAGATTTTATTTCTTCGAAGTGACGGGTCGCTACTGCAGCATTTGTGATTGCGATTTGCTCTGGTGGCAGGTCTCCGCCTATGTGGGATACGCGTTCACCAGGCTCGACTAGCACAATCAACCCTCCTGTCCAGGGGCTTAGCTCTAGTATCACGGTACCCATTGACGAAATGTGACGCACCTGGTCGCAGAACCCGATGCATCTCCTTGTATATCGCTGTTCTTTCTCGGATCTGTCATGAATCGAGTCAATCAAACAGTCGCAAAGACTTTAATTAAGGGGGCGTATCATACGCTGGGCACCATGCGCATATGCACGACATCAAATGACGATGTTTCAAACGGGAACCTTTTCTCTAATCACACCTCAGTCGGTGTGCTCGGAGTCTTGTGTGGTAACATACTGATATCCCCTATAAAAAACGATGCGTTCGAAGGAATTGTAGACTCGCTGTACAAACAGAATTAGTTCTACCCAGTATTCACCCATAATGACGAGCACTGACTCTTGTACTGGCTTGCTCAAGTCAATGCCAACTACTTTTGCCTTGGGGAACTCTTTTGCTATCTGCGTGTCCAAAGTTCGTCCAGTCGACACGCACACCAGAACAATAGATCTACGAACCTCTAGCGCCCACTGCCCACTCCCGCTGCAAACATCGAGGATATTCTGCGGTCCAGCCCCCGCATTGAGCTCGGTCAGAGGGGCCATGTAGTTGCCGCCTGTTCCAGATCAATGGACTTGAGTACACATCCTGATTGGGGTCCACCAACAACTCACCGACCATGAGCTTGATCGCCTCATGCTGATAGCTCAACCGATTATGTTCTTCCTTGTCGTTCCTAGCGGAAATAATTCAGCCGATAACGCCAGCGTTGAACATGATGGGGAGAGGCTTACGGAAGCACATAGTTGCTGCTCGTGTCGTGAAACTGTCGACCATGACGCATACATACGCTTGGAGGGGGAGATACTTCAATCGCCATTGCTACTTCGTATCTGATGCAAAATTTAGAGATGCTAGTGAAACTGCTTGTGGGCGTGCTGGTGTCTCCACCCCTTATGAGCCTGGAAGCAGCGGAGCCGGTTAGCCGGGCAGGGGTCTTGCAGTTGCCGGTCTCTCACGCGCTCTGATTTTATAAGCTTCTGGCCGAGGTTTAGCGACACTGCACATAGTGGCCAAAGGGCTATTAGTTGTAAAAATACCGTGATACACCGTGATAAGCCGACAATTGAGAAGACATATACAGCGTCTTCCTGATGAAGTACACGTTCGTTAGGGTGCCGAACTTTAGCTCACAATGCTAATGTCAAGCACGTCCTCAGTACCAGTTCCAGCGTTCGAGTCGGATAGGTGTGGTATATTTGGGGTCTATGCATATTTATGTGGAGCAAACTTACCTCATCGTGATCCCCACTAATCGTGCGCCCGTATCCCCCGTCCAATGTATGCCCCGTGCTCTACCCACCAACACCCACCCAAAACTGGTGAACCGAAGCCGCGGCACCGACCGTCTCTCTCGCGAAATCACACTCTAAGTAATGGAGATAGATTAAAAGTGTTCTAATACGTATGCACAGCAAACAAGAAATCCAAGTCATGTTTAAACCAAGCTATCGGCCCAGAGTTACTCAATGCTTCTCTGCCCAAACAAAACGAAATGGCCATTCAACCTGCCATTGTTTGGCCTCGAGTTCCAACTTCATCCCGAGTCGAGCGATCAGATCGTCCACCTGGTCTCCCGTAAGTACTCCGACGTCGACTATAGCGGGACGCATCGATTTAAAAAGGCCTGAAATACAATATTGGGCGAATCTTCCTGCTTTCTGCCCAGCCTTGTCTAATATATGCGCACTGCCTGTAAGTCAAAACGCCGCTATGCACATGCTGGCTGGACTCACCGCCTGTCCAGACCCCCATGGGAACAACAAACCTTTCCTCATAAACGTTAGCCCACATGGAAGGCGAGCCGCGAAGATCGTTTGCAATTCTGGTTGCGAGTGCCCAAGCGTCCTCCTCAGAGCCTGTCCTGGGTTGATCTGGTGCTGGCGATTGTATCTCGTGGAAGTGCGAAGTAGCTACTGTCGCGTTCGAAAGCACTACTAACTCCAGTGGAAGGGGCGATCCATTGTGCGATACACGCTCCCCAGGCTCGTCCAGTAGGATCAGTCCACCTGCGAGACGATCAATTATTCTGCTTAGCTCCAATCTCACCTGGATACACCAACTTGAAATAACTGACCTGGTCGCAGAACCCGGTATATCTCCTTGTAGATCGCCCTCCTCTCTTGAATCTAATAAATTTGCCCCAAGATAAGCAAGCCGGCTTGCCACGAAGCAACCGGGGTGTATAACATACACTGGGCACCATACGCATATGCACAACGTCGAATGAAGCTGATTCAAACGGAAACACCCGCTCTAGTAACAGGCGGGTTAGTGTCTGTTGTGCACAGCAAGCCATAAGTTCAGCACATACTGATGTTGCCCACTATGAACGATGCATTCGAGGGGATCGTAGAATCCCTGTGAAATTTAAATTTAGTTGTGTTGAGTACATATTTAAGCGTGATGACTTGCCGGCCTAGCGCCGGCTTGCTCAAGTCGATACCAACTACCTTGGCCATGGGAAACTCCTGAGCAATCTAAGTAACCAAAGCCATCAGCAGCGTTCGTGGTCATATAAATACGCTACGAACCTCGAGCACCCACTGCCCGCTCCCACTGCAAACGTCAAGTACGCTCTGAGGTCCATCCCCGGCGTTCAGCTCAGGCAGCGGAGCAGTGTAGTTACCACCTGCGATGGAAACATAGGTGAAGCACAGGTCGAGGTTAGGGAAATAATAACCAACTTACCAACCATGATCTTTATCGCTTCATGCTGATAACTTAGTCGTTTATGTTCTTCTTCGTCATTCCTATCAAAAGCTCAGACGCGGATACCTATGCCAAATCAAAAATGGAGAACCTACGGAAGCACATAGTTGCTATTCGTATCGTGAAACTGTCGACCGTGGCGCATACATACACCCGGGAGAGAGAGAGATTCGTCGGTCAAGATCATCGCACTGGAGTACAGTTTTAACGGCGAGAATGGGGAGATGGCTGGTGAGGGGCGTTCTAACCCCCTCTCCCTTTTATGAGAGCACTGCGGAGGCAGGTGCCAACTGCACACATCGACTGTTGTTCTTCCATTTTTTCCCTTTTGCTTTTGAAAATGCCTCGGTAAACGTGGCCGATGCCCATGGTCTTCTAACCGACGTTTATGACAGCTTCTACCTTATTCGGTGTCTCACTCTGATTGACATACATGGCCAAGCGCATGGTTTGTTCCTCCACAGCGAATAGCGCACGTCAGCGAACCGAAAACAGCCACATTCAGCAACTTCTACATCAGCTCCCAGTAACCTCTGAAGCGAACTAAGACCAAATTACGGCCGAAGAGGTGTGTTGCCTCTCGGTGTTGGGCAGTTCCTGTCACCGCGGAGCCACGAGGTTTTCATGTGTTTTGGTTGCTAAAATCTATTCAGTAATTCGTTATGTGAAAAGACTCCCCAATAACAAGCATCGAGTTGGGTTGTTGGTACCCCGGGAAAGCGAGATGATTGTCGACATCGCGTGGAGAAGGTTGGTTGAGGAATACTCGTGCAAAATTCACCAATCTAGATAGGCCTGAGGTCACATCATCAATTTCAGACACTTTTGTCTAGAACAAGCCGAACAGGCGGGTGGGCGGGATGAAAGTTCCTTGCAACCACCAGCTCGCTAATCGTAGAGAACTGCCAGGCGTGATCGCCATGTCTTATAGGCAACATGCTGTCGACCGTGTCGCGTGTGTAGGTCTGTCGGGCGAGGAACGTTTTCGTCCTGGTCTTTCTGATCTGAGGCTGCTCAATTAGGGCGGTTGGAAAAAATCATCCAGAAACAATAATTATAAAAAAAATTCGATTTAGTGCGTTCTCGCAAGAGACAGGTCGTGCCTGTGTCAGCAGCAAGTCACGGCCTGTCACCGACCAAGAATTACCCAAATCTGGCATATACTGCGTGTTATTGCCCTAATTTGGTACATGTGCGTAAGGTCACTGCAGGTCACACCGACGCCGCCTCTTTGGCCAAAAGACCCCCGCATTCCGCTCTGTGCCACCCATCCGCTTGCCTCCGCAACGCAGGCACTGCTACCGTATCCCGCCAGCGTCATCCACACTCTTGCTGTCGCTGTCGCACCCTTCCCGACGTTGTCGTTGTCGGGGGGCGGCGGCATTCGTGACGCCGTCCAAGGCGCCTTTCCCGTCGTCGCTCTCGCCGTCCTTACTTCCGCCGCTGTCGTCGCCACTCTCCCTCTCGTCGACGTTGTTTCTTTAGGGTCGTCCCCTCGCTCGTTTGCCGCTGTTGAGCTTGCCTTCGCTCTCACTCTCGCCACCATCGCCGCCGTCGCTACGCCCGCTCCCCCATTGTTAGCTTAACATCTCAGTCGAGTAGAGAGAAACACGGCGATTTTATAGCATGTAACTACATCGTGAAGATACAGAACAAAAAACTGTGTATATGCGATTAGCTAGGTTTTGCAGAATTATACGACTTGTTGCGTACCTATGTTGAGTGATGTCCAAGCAAGTCTACCCCTCCGGGCGGTTGGACGGTGCAATGCAGTCACCATTTGTACTGCGATGTCCACTGATTATCCCAGCTATCCTCTCATGAATGATTTCCCGCAATCGAATGGAGATTTTGTCGAAATATGGATCAGGGGGTTCAACGGCACAGTCAAGCCCGGCCAGTAGCGAGGAGCGAATGTTCCGTTCGACTTCGGTACGTGGGTCAGAGGTAATGTCTAAGAGCTTGGCTCTACCCTCCTGGAGATGACGCTGCCTCGCCTTGAGCTTTTCGTCCAAACGCGCATCTTCAGTGTTGATGTCGCATCCAGGCGAGTACTTCTGCAGCCATAGGACATATTCCGATCTGGGCATGGGTCCACCGAGATCGCGTATAGCGTGTTCGACGTGGGGCGGGGAACTCATCTGTGGATAATGGGAAGTACGGAGCTCGCCTTGCACCTAGTCAAAAATGTTTTTTGAGCAAACACAGCAAGGAGAAGTCGAAGTAATGAGGTAAACGTATGTTGTAGAAGAGACTCATACCTAGACCAACGAATATATACCACACGTTTGGGCTAGCCCGGCTCAGTGATTCGTGTGATCGGATCGTGGGAATCGAGGCAATGCCACTTGCTCGAGGATATCTGAATAGTGATATGGTTAGCGATAGCAAAGGCGGCATGTTTCATGGGACGACTGGGCAAACCTCCCATCCAATGCAATCTTACGAACCCAAGGTGGTCGTGGCGGAGTCCGAGTCCCGGAACCGAGATCACGTGTTGATGTAACCATAAGTCACCGCTGCAACAATGACGGCATACATAATAGCGAGTATGGACCATTTACATATCCTCCTGCTTGTCTTTGCTCGACTTAGGTTGTTCCGTGAACAGCCACTTGAGGATAGAAATTCTCTCGATTTGTTGGATATACTTGACATTCTCGACATGGACAACGACCAATCCATGTGAGTTGATCTCCCTTGTTGGTCAGAAAACCGTGCTGAACACCTCGCAAAGGCTTTTTAACTATGCCTCGTTAGAGGAAGCAGTAGCACTCACCCAATCGTATCCCGAACAATGGGTATGTGGTGGCAACTTATATTTGTCGGTATTGTACTCACAGTAAAGTGCAGGGCGGCCTTGGCCAAGCGATGGAGGGGGTAATATCCAACACACCCCAAGTGGCTGGTCCTCGTCCTCGTTCAGACAGCGGCTATATGAATGAGGATGAACGTGCAAGCAAACGACGTGAGTTTTCCTGGAATAACGAGCTGCTACCAAGCCTGCTAACAATGAGCACAGGTGCGCACGCTGACCCTGCTGCCACGGGATACCAGTCTCAAGGTGGTTGGGGCAACTCGGCGTCCTCGCTCCATAGGATCCAAACCAACGACCATTTGTGGCAGTCAAACTCTAGCCAAGCTACGTCACAGGACACAAGAACACCTACAATGGATGAATTCGGTCATTCAAGTCACCAATCCCACTCTCTCCGTTCGTTTGACCTATCTGGTGACGCCCGTTCCGGCCACTTCACTCCTACCAGCACTTCGAACGAGTACGAATACTCCCAGTACTCGGCTTTGCATCTCGGCAGCCATGAGCATCATCTGTCTCATCACTCTGAATCGTCCAGCTACCCCGCCCATGCTATGGCGTATGATCCCACTGACTATACCTTGGCGCACAACCCTCCAGCCCCCGTTCAGGCGCATAACCCTCCAGCCCCCGTTCAGGCGCATAACCCTCCAGCCCCCGTTCAGGCGCATAACCCTCCAGCCCCCGCTCAGGCGCCAAACTCCGCTATTCCTATGTCCTCGCAAAATCGTCTCGAGCCGGCAAGCTCCGCACAGCCGACTACCCAGTTCGTCGAATACCAACCTGCCACGAAGCGCCCTTGTGGCCGCCCTCCCAAGTTTTCTCATCCCCTTCCCCCCCAATCACAACCTATCGATGGTTGCGCCGTCATCGATCTCACAAGTGACAACGAGGTGGTAGACAACGAGGTAGTGAAACAGGAGCTCAAATACCAGCCCTCGCCTTTGGACACTGCAGACGCAACCAAGGACTCGAATGCTGCTAGTTTCTTTTCTAGTAAGCCAAGTGCGCAGCGCCACTCATTGTCTGATGCCGAGGCGATCGCGATTTTGACGGATCCAAAGGGGCGTGATGGCGCTACATGGGAACTCTGGGAGAAGGATCGGTTGATCAGGAATATTTTTGGCCGTGACGTGGAGCCGAAGAGGCTTCGGTGCGTAATGGCCACTCCTAAGGTGACCACGGAGAAGTATTCGTTTGATCCTACCTGGGTGGAGGTACGTTGCATTTGGTATCCAACGCTTTGCCACGAGCTGACCTTTTTGTAGATTAGGGATAATGTTTTGTTTGGATCTCGAAAGCTGCCCTCGATTAACCGTGCAGTCCACAAGATCGTCCACGCCTTTAGGCTGATCAACAAATGGCTTGATTTCACCGGCGGCGCTGGTGATGGTGACCGCACCTCCCAGGCGAAGACTGTTGCAGATCTTATCGGCAAGAACGAGCCAAAGAGAGGCAAGAACAAGGATAAGGATGCGCTATATGAGTGGGAGGTTGCTGAATGGCTTAAGGATGAGAAAAACGGGTGGTATGCTATGGTGTACGACAAGTAAGTCCAACTAATTCTACTATAATGCAAAACCTGCATTGACACGTTATATGTTACAGGCTGAAAAATGACCCAAAAGTCGTTCAGGCTGGTGACTACCACAATCGCGCACTCTCCCCACCCACTTCCTCGTCGGCTTCCCACGAGCCCGAAGTATCCGAGAAGTCGGCTGGCAAGAAACCCGTCCCCAACATTCCGCAGCCGAAGCTTTATCGTTCTCCCGTGCCTACTGCCGATGCCAAATCCTCTTCAACCCCATCGGCACCCCAATCTATTACCGACAGTGCTTCAGTCTCCTCTGTCGGACTCGCGTCAGGCAATCATGCCTCGTCCTCCAAGGGAGCCAAGCCACGTCACCTTTCGCTGAGCAAATCTGCCCGCCTGATCTCGCCACTCGCGAAGTCGTCGCACTCCAACGCTCCAGCTGGTCAGAAGGAGGAGTCGGATGGACAGCTCGTCTTGCGCCCTGAGGCCAAGCATAGCCAGGCTAGGAAGCATGTCCAAGCCGAGAGCACGCGTGTTGTGGATATAGTCGAGCGGATCGGTGAGAGCCAAGTCGAGTACAACAACGCAAGGACAGATATGGTCAAGAGCGAGAGTGAGCTCAAAACTCAGCTCGCGTTTCAAAAGCTGGTCGAGCTCCGTGCCCAGATCCTCAGTCTTATGCTCCCCCGAGGCTGGCCGCAGTTGATGGAGAGGTACAGTATCGCGAAAGAGGTCCTGGCGGATAAGGATACGGAGAAAGGTTCTGCGGAGTATATAGCTGCCAAGAAGGTCAGGAGGCAGGTGTTGGACTGGGACGAAAGGGTCTACATAGAGCAATGCAACAAGGCGCTCGACGGCATCTTCGGGAATCACACGGCAGTCGATCCCGAGCTTATCGAGAGTCTACTCCAGCAAGGGTACGTAAGGAAGGATGAAGTAGGTGTGGTGGCTGCGCATGTAGCCGAGGAGTAAGGTGCGCTATTTATGCAACACTCGTTTTTTCTACACTTGACAGAATACTTTTCAGCGCGGTTATTGTACCATTCCAATCCCCTTTTCTCCCTCCCTGCCCCAAACAGTGTTGACACTGTAATATTCCCGTTATCTCCTGTATCCACCGCTGGTCGTTGTCTGTTCTTTTACGTGTTGTTCTCAATAGCGTTGTCATTACCGGATTATATACAAATGGAACACTATTTATTATCTTGGGTACAATAGGTCTACGCATTGGAGACGGAATTCTCGTCCTGCGGCAAGAACATCCTCATGTGCATCAGCAAGGTCATCGTTATCTATATCCCCCACATCCATGTGCCCCCTCCGCTCACGAACATCTACGTCTTCATCGGAGTCATCCATATCTTGACCATTCATTTGGTTGCGGGTATATTCATCTGGGAGGCCGTCAACTGTGTCGTGGAAATCCACGCAGAGATTATGGAGGACTATGAGCGCTTGGATAGTCCGATAGAGGTCTTTGACATCCTCTGGTGTCCCCATCATGTTAAGACAAGGGAACCTTGCCTTGAGTTTCCCGATTGCGC
>WSTK01000782.1:0-15029 GCA_019616945.1 Ceratobasidium sp. 414 | reverse complement strand
GAAAAATACATGTAATTGTGTTTGGGCTATTTACAATGGAATTTACGGTTGACCCGGGCTTTGTCGTATGAACCATCTGTGCACCATGTGCTCGCGGAGGAGTGTGGCTGTGCTAACTCGGGCCTCACCCGACCCGATTCGTTACCCTCGGGTGCATCCACGCAGCAACCCGGGTCACCCATGTTGATCCCTAGCTCCCCGTGTCACCCCCGCCTCACAGCACGTGACTCATTTTTGGATTGCCACCGAGTTAGCAAAGCCAAAAATGGCAAGGAATGTCACTCATAGCAACGGAGATTCCAGACCCACCTACCCCCCCCCCCCCCCGCCTCGTGTCCGGCGCCTGTTTTCCGGGACCCCCTTGGTTGCCTCTCCGCTTTCCCTGCCTGTCTTTTTGCTCTGGCCTGCCTGGCCCCAATTCAGGACGTCAGAACCATACGTCATGTACAGCTGTGTTTCAAATGACGTGTTGGATTCAAATATCCGACCACCGCTCATCTCTGGAGGTTCGTGTAAATCATACCTGCTGGTAAGAATACAGTTTGGATTCCAATATGTTTGATCTCATTACTCATTACTATCGTGAATACCTAGTTATGGATCCACCCAACCCTGGCTCGGTCGCGAGCGCGGGCTCCTCCAGCCAGGCAGCGAGCGGCGGTTTTCAGCAGGGTACGCGGGAAGATACCTACTCTTTTCTCAGGACCGACTTGCAATACATCGAAACCTGTTCAATCCATCGTCTCCTCGAAGTGTTACTTGATCCTTGCCGTTCCGATCCACCAGACCACTTGGTTCCCGCCATACCCAATCCATCCACCCCCACCATTCCCCAGTCGAACGAAGATAGTCCTTTGGACGGTTCTCCAAACGGCTCGGACAAAACGGAAACGGGTGAAACAAAACCACCGCCGGTTACGCTTCAAGATTCGGGTCCCAGTGGACCTGAGCTTGGCGAACACGAGTTACTCAAAGTGTGTCTTCAAAGTGTCCTCCCGTTGTGCAATGAGGGCGTTTTCCGGCAATTGATTTGTGCATAGTGAGTATCAGGGTTCCTTACTGGTAGCATCGCTAAACAGGGGCTTCAGCTGCGATGCCCCCTGGCCCAAAAAGAAGAGATATCCCCCGTTCGTCGCAGCCTGTAACTACGCCCTCGACAAGTTACGGGTACTTGACATCCCGCACCTACGTCCCCCTTCGGACTGCGAAATGTTGTTTCACGTCAACGATCCCGCACAGATCACTGGGTACAACAACTCCCGTCGTTCCCCCGATATCAATATCATATCTCTCAAAACCGCCCTGCGCACCCACGGCAAGAATCGTAGTTGGATCGATTGCACTAGGAACCTGTGTCAAGAGCGACCAGATATTGGCTTCAACTGGTCGGATGTGCTTGGGTTCGTCGAGTTCAAACGATCCAACCCTATCGCATGTGAGTTCCCCGAAGAATTCGATTGCGCTTTCCACGACCCAGTACCCCCCCAAATACTACCCGATGACCTGGAACTTCTGAGCTCTGCCTCGGCTACAGGCAGCGTCCCAAGTTCGGTATCGACCACCAACACCTCAAATTCCGAATCCAACCATTCTCAAGCGGCGCCTTCCGAGAACGGCAGACCGTCGAGCGACACGTCCCTCCGAGCTGCAACAGGTTTACCGGACGATGCTTCAGGCGCGGCCCATGGCACGAAAAGACCACTAGATGGGGCCGACCCGAGTCTAGAAAACCAGGGCGAATCGAAAAAGCAGAAAGCAGCTGCGAACCTAAAGATACAGGATGGGATTGTGCAATGCGGCTCGTATGCTGCGGAAATGTTGACTAGTTCGGTTGCAAGGCAGCATGTTCTTGGCCTATTTATCGTCGGCAAGTTTGTCTGCAATGTCTGGTTGACGTGCTGACGCTGGTGGGGCTAGACGAGGTGGTCTGGGTTTGGTGGTACGACCGGCAAGGCGCGATCCAGTCGTCTGGTATCGATATTCTGCGGGATCTACCTCTATTCGCGGCCTTGCTGTTTGCTTTGCAGCGATTGCGTCGCGCCGACTGGGGATACAATCTAGAACTCGAACCGCAAGTCCACCAAGGTACACCGGCCGGCTCCGAACCACAGGCTACTCAGGAAGCCACCATTCGTCTCAAAATCGATCACGTCTCAGTCAACCTGCACGAATCGCTCTACAACTCGTTTGGTCTAGTTGGGCGTGGCACCTGGGTGTTCCGCGCAAGCAGCCCAAACTGGAGGAACAGCGCACTAGTTGCCAAGCTTAGCTGGCCGAACGAGAAACGAGAACCAGAGGGGGAGATCGTCCAACAGGCTGTCAGAGTGGCTCCGAGTGCGAAAGATCATCTACCCAAGGTGTTCGCCATGTGGGACGATTACCGCACTATGGCCATCCGGCACGAGCTTGGGATCGACCAGAACTCCAAACGACCGTTTCGCATACTCCGAACAATCATCTTCGATCACTTGTACCCTATCACGTCGGTGACTGGGCCCGATCGCATAGCCGCAATTGTGCAATGCGTGAAATGTAGGTTGCATGTCGCCTGTCTCCGACTTGATGCTGAGTGGTTACTTGTAGGTCACTACCTGGCCTGGGAAGGTGGTGTGCAGCATCGCGACCTCAGCCTAAATAACCTAATGGTTCGAAAACAAGAGGGCAAGTATTTTGGTGTGGTGAACGACTGGGATCTTTCCCATATTGTCGGCTTATCTAAGGACGTCGGAGGGCATACTGCAACACTCCCCTTCCTAGCGATGGACCTGCTCGTGCCTGAGTACTGGGACGGAAAGATCTCGGTGGAGTACCAACACGACCTAGAGGCGTTCGTCTGGATCATCTACTGGCTTGCTAAATGCTCCGAGTCCCCTGACGGCAAACCACCGAAGGATGTGCTTGAATGGCAGATTAGCGCTTCGGTGTGTCGCAAGGCGAAGTCGGATGTCCTCCTACACTTCCAGTCAACCAACCAATCAGCTGCAACAATCGAGTGGCGTGTTGCAGCCCCGCTTCTGAGTGATTTTGCCGGCTCGTATCTGGAGGCGAGATTCAAGCGAATGCGCGGGACGCGGTCAGCGGCCGACGAGCCAACGAACAAATCGCGACTGGAGAACTTTCTGCAGCTTGTTTCACAAGCGCTTTCGTCCCAGAACTTCCAGTTACCGTATAGTCCTGTGGTTGACTGATATTATTCTTTATGTTGTGCTCTCGTATAAAAGGCCACCCGAATTCTGCGAATAAATCATTCGATCACCCTATGTACAACTTCGGGGGAAAACTTCTGTGAAGATGAAGGAGTGACTCAGCGAATTCATTGCTCTTTGCCTTTTCCTTTGGCCTTCACTCTCGAAGTCTTCTGCCAAGCCTATAGTTAGACCAAACTCACGCCATGATACAAGCAAGATACCCGGAGGTAGACTCCCGCAACTTGAAATTCGCAAACTGCACCCTCGTGCTCTCGCCCTCGAACGCGCCATCACCATCAATCTCCTCCTCATCGCTCAGCACCACACACCCTCTTCAGCTTCCCCTTCACTTCATCCAATTCGTCATCCCGGGCCCGTCCTCCTTGTCGGGCCCAGATTCCTCTTCTCGATCAAGCGCAAATAGCATGGCGGCTCGTCGGTGTACTCGTGCACATCGAGTGCATTGCCTGAAACTACATTGCGCCCGGGCTCGACGAGCTGCATAGCCCGTAGGTTTGCGTGGGCTACTTTAAGGTTGGGTTTTTTCGTCCGAGCAGGGTCAGACAGTCGGACAAGCGACCGTCAGCTATGGCTTTCCTGACGTCACCAATGCATGCAACCCTAGCGCTGGGCGCCTGGGCAACTCGGTTCGGCGACCTTCCCACCAGCCAGCTTGCTAGCAACGCCAACGTGTTCCTCGAGGCTACAACTTGACCAGCCCCAACTCATTTGCTACAGCTATTGCCCAACATGGTCAGATACTCACCATGCTCTCGAAGGATTTAACTCACGGTTCATCGCCGTGGTAACGCAGTCCGCGCATCCAGCTTTGACAATGGCCCTGCTCTGCTCGGTCGGAGGAGTCACGGGTTTTGTTAGGACAAGGTCAATGCCGTCTTTGATCGCGGGTATGTCGCTTAATTCTCCATGTGCTCGCAAACCTGCTTAGCAACGAGAACGCCATAGGTGTCGGTGTAGGCACGATGTACGGCTATGCGGGGTACCAAATCCGCAACGGCGGGCCGTACGGCTACGAGACAGCTCTGGGTAAGCTTGTTTCGAGAGCTAATAGAATTTAATTTGAGCAACTGACTGACTATCCTAGCTGCCTCCATCCTGCTGTTCTTGTCATCTGTGCCGCGCGCTCGTAAGGGGCCGGTTCCCCTGATGCTTGCGGTTACCGGAGCTGCAGCTGCTGTGTACTACGGCAAGGTTGTCTACGACTTCCGGTGAAAGACTCGAGACGTATGAAATTTCAACAAAAACATGTACTCTTGTACACAAAATCTCAATGTGTTACTTCATTTTGGTGCTGTCCGATCCGAGTGCCGAACTCAATTAGACATTCGAGGCCCCGTTGTACTCTAAGCTTAAATTTCAGAGTCGGTTATGGGCAGGCAGCAACTGAATGTATGCTTACGTCATACACCGTGTGAATCAGACATGTGCACGCACGACCAAAGCTCACGATCACGACGGCCGCCGTTCTTGCCAGGTCTTCAGTTGTTGTCCCGCCGTCCCGCCATATAGCCATCTTGGCTAGTGAAATACTCTCGGTTTGCTCACACGCGTCATAGAAACTTGGCTCCTATCCTTTTCCCTAATTCGCAATGCCTCGTTTTACTCTCAGGCATGAGTGGCGACCGCGAGCACTCCGGTCTTTCTTGGGGGTCGCGGACATTAAAACAGGCAAGGCATACTCGCCCATTATGCGTGATAGCACCCTCATTGCATGATCTACAGGAGTCGTGATGGTTTTACTCTTTGCTGTAAGTGCAACTTTGCTCGACCTTTCGCACACAGTGTTGCTCATAACATCACCGGAAATAGCTCATAAACAAGGTCGCCGGCGTGTACGGCCTAGTATCGTTGTTTTTCGGAGGCTCTGCTGCCCAGATTACCATGTATATATACTCGACACTCGCTATTGTAGCATTAGCTTGGGGCCTGAAGGCCGTCACTGATGTAAGTGTCCTATCCTTCCCCTGTTGCTCGGGCTGTAACCCGTTCTTTTTTTGGAACAGGAAGACGCCAAGAGGACGTTTTATTTTGCACATATTTTTGTGGCAGACCATCTCCTTGGTACTATATGGACGGTGTTTTTTGCCGTCCTATGGTGGGTCTATAATCCCCACGACGGAGAAAAGGTCGTCAACTCAGCGGCCCAGGAGGCGATGGCCGGGGCCCATGGCAATACAACCATGTCACACGACGATAGAGTCACGGCCGCTCAATTGATCTGGAATCAAGAAAAAGGGCTGGCTGCCATGGTCCTCGTTGCCGGGTGGATCTCCAAGGTATTTTGACTTTCCTCTTGCATTTCTTATCAGCTGACCTTTTTTATAGCTATATTTTTCAGCGCTCATATACTCGTACGCGTTACATCTCCGCCAGGGCTCGTACCGTGCACTGCCCATGACGGCCACTCTGTCGTCCAACTCTGGGGCATACGGAGACAACGTTTTGATGGAGTCTGACCTAGAGAGCGATGGAGAGGCCGAGGGTTCGGCCCTGTACAGGATGCCCGTTAGAACACCGAGAACTGGGGACAGCTTTGCAGACTTTGTCGCGGCACCTCCCCGTGGCCGCAGGACAGGTGTCACGAGGGGGTCCAAGCTAGCGGACAGTTCAGAACCGCATGACGAAGAGGTGCTTTGGGACGAGGAGGAAGAGCGGGCGGGTGCGAGTGCAATGAGCAGCAAAATGGAGACGGAGAGTGATCCTTCCAGCCCTAGTGACTTTGAAGCGCAGGGCAAGTCGGGAGGTGCACGTTAGCCCTTTGCTTTCCCTTTGTCTATTTATTTAGCCATTTTATACGGTAATACTCCACAGGAGTTTGTCTTTTTGTTTGATAAGATTAGATTCACCCTCTGCCTCCGCGGCGCGGGCTGGATCCGTGAGACTCGGAACGGTTCATACTACAAATACTTAATCTTAGTTTATCATGATATGTTCCCGTTCCGCTCACCACCATATACGATACGAACGTCGAGATAATAATCTCCTCTCCCGACCAGCTGACCCGCTTTTCTTCCGTCCCCGCGTGCCTGCGCGCGCTAATTACGATCGGTCGAGGCCGACCTGCTGCACTAGGCCACCACCAGCCATTGTAAGGGCTCACCCACTTTTCACGACCACACGACCACACACAGCCCACCAGACATGCCGACGACTGGCGATAGTGGCAATGGGACTCCTTCCAAGACTTCCCCTTCAAGCAAGTCAACAAGCGGCTCGCGTACGACCGTATCCACTGGTTCTGGCGGGAGTCGCGGGCGCACGTTGACGAGGGTGCAAGACCCGTTGTCCCCCGCAAACTTAGAGAAGAGGTGCGCGCTGTCTGTCCTCCACTGCCTCTTGAAGCTAACATCCACTCAGGGGCTATCACACTTTTACGACCATGGGGCGCAAGTTCCACGTCGAGAAACGCTGGAAATTCGTCCGTGAACTCGGGCAAGGAGCTTACGGATTCGTAGTGTAAGTCATCGCGCACGGATGGCACCTGATTATTCCGCGACCCGGCTAACCCTCTCACCTCAGGTCGGCTCAGGACCAAATCTCTGGGGAAACCGTGGCGATCAAGCTGGTGACGCGCTTGTTTGAGAAGACCCAGCTGTCCAAACGCGCCTTGCGAGAGATAAGCTTATTGCGCCACTTTGCCAATCACGAGAATGTGAGTTGCGCAGGGTTGCCTTTTGCTGCCTGTCAAGCCGAGCTCAACTCAATCATAGATTACTGGCTTGATCGATATGGACGTCATTGCACCTGATTTTAATGAGATGTAAGTGGTATTTCCTGCTCTTGTTTTCGTTTTGCTAACTATCGGTTACCTAGTTATCTATTTATGGAGGTGAGCAACTTGGTATTGCTTCGTCTGGGGACGTTGGTAACAAACCACCTGACCTCGATCGATATGTAGCCTATGGAGGGTGAGCTTCGTTGGCGGCTAAGCAATCGTGCGACTGTGCTCACCAATTTCTCCAGCCGACTTGCACCAGATCGTTCGTTCGGGGCAACCCCTCAGCAATGCACACGTACAATACTTTGTCTACCAGATCCTGCGGGCGATGAAATACGTGCACTCTGCAGGAGTAATTCATAGAGACTTGAAACCTGGTGAGTTGGCCCTCAAACTCAAATTTGGCTATCTCGAATTAGCTTCTAAAGGAAACCTCCTGGTGAACGCCGACTGCGAGTTGAAGATATGCGATTTTGGGCTTTCTCGTGGATTCGACTCAACTACCAACACCGACGAAGGTGCTGGTTTTATGACGGAATACGTTGCTACTAGGTGGTACCGCGCCCCCGAGATCATGTTATCCTTCCGGAGGTACACTACGGCGATCGATATGTGGTCCATAGGATGCATCCTTGGAGAACTTCTGGGGATGAAGCCGATGTTCAAGGGCAAAGAGTATGTCACTCGAGATGGTTCTGGTCAAACCTTAATCTCACACTGTTGCAGTTATGTCGACCAGCTGAATATTATTATTGACGTGCTTGGCACCCCAGACGAAGAAACGCTGAAGAGGATTGGCAGCGTCAAGGTCAGTAACGCGGCGGATTTACCCTAGACATCGCTTGACATCCCCACTTGCATAGGCTCAAGCATATATTCGCAGTCTCCCTGTAAAGAAAGCAAAGCCATTCAAGACGCTTTTCCCACAAGCAGATGATCAAGGTATGATTAGACACCCATGGTACTGCCTCAACAATGACGTATCTGTACCATAGCACTGGACCTCTTATCCAAGCTGGTGACATTTGACCCCGCAAACCGCTTGACAGTTCTGGAGGCTCTGAAGCATCCTTATCTTGATGCTTATCACGACGAAGATGACGAACCTGAATGCGAAACCAAGTACCAGCACTGGAAGGAAATCGAAAGGCTCGAGACAGTGGACCAATACCGCACAGCGATCTGGAACGAAGTTGAAGAGTTTCGTCGGGAAGTGCGCGAGATGGTAGTCGAATCCGAGACCCCCGAACCAACTGCGACCAATGGTGACATTGTTTTGCCCGAGGATGCAACAGGCCCATCCGCCGCGCCGGTGGTGACGGTCGAAAGTCCAGAAGAATCCAAGCCGGTGCTGGACAAGGGGGATATCACTGCCGAGCCCACCAAGTTACCCCCCGTCGCTGAGGATGCTCCCACTGGTCCCGTTCCATTCCCATCCAGCGGTCGTAACTCTCCTTCACCTATTGCTGGGCCCGGGATCCTTCCTCGCCAGCGACCTTCCTCGGCTCGAACAAAATCGAGCGTAGACCCATACGAGATATATGCGCGTCGCCCTATGGTCCTTCCTCCCTCTCCTCAGGCTATGACTGGGACGTTGCCACCTAGAAGCATTGACCCAAAGGACCCTGCACCAATCGAGCAGCAGCTCTCGGCGTCCTACATTGTGCCCGCCCGATCACGGGCTGCATCTGCTGCAGACGGCACTGTCGGTCCCGGCGGTTACGCGGCCACCTTCCCTCGCACCCTCCTGCGTACCCTATCCACGCTCTCGGTCAACGATTCCGGGGCGGCAGGTGCAGCTCTGGCGGCACTAGGCCGAACCGGAGATGACAAGGGCACTATTACTGCTGCAGACGCTCCTCCCAGCTCAATTCCACTCGAGTTTCGCCCTAAGAAGCGGGAGGGACAAACAGAGCGAGGGCCAAAGGCTGAGATCTAGTATAGAATTTGCGGACGGTTATTTGTTCTTGGCTCGTGTGTTTCTTGGTTTACATTATTGTAGCATTACATGCAGTCGTACTTTGCTTTATAGAACCCATGCCTTCTTGAGTTAAATAGATTGGTTGAGCCGTTGGTTTCGCAAAATTGTGACTTCCAGTTGGAAGGCGAGGCTACGTGCCCTTGCCACTTCATGAACAACATAAATTAATTGGCTACTAGCGGTATTAGTGGTAGTGAGGGTTAGGCCCCACCCGCCTTGAAAAAAAATCCTGGCCAACCCGAAGGCGGCGCAGGTTTGGAAAAAATTGGGACAGTGCCTAGCCCACAAGGACCAGACAAAGACGAGAAAGTCAACCAAATCATGAGGCGCCTCATGCTGTGGTCAACCTCCCCATCCGATACCAGCGGGTAGGTGAAGGCCAGTACCCCATCAACGTTTGATGAGTGGAATACACGACAGACGGTGTACTTATGAAGGCTCGGGATGCGGCCCGTGCGTTCTAGTGCTCGACGCAATTATTTCGGTTATAGACATTCATGCAACAAATGGTGGTCCGTGCGCTCAGACGCAGGAGTCCTATATGGTTCATCCTAGCCTAGCTCTTCGATCACCACCTTTCTACGCGCAGGAGGCTCGATTACTTGCTCGTCGACTTGGGTTTTTGCCTCCCACATCCGAATTGCGTTTATGAGATCCTTGGACGCCTGAGCAGGAAGCCTTGCTATTAGAGCGAGATAGAACGTGAGTTTGAGACCGATGTGCGCGTGTTTCTTTGAGCTATCAACCAGGCAGAGGATGTCGGACAAAAAGCGCATACACGAATCGTGAGCCGAGTTTTGCGTATCCTCGGTAGTGTCGACTACAGGCCGGGTTCGGAAGAGCGTTTTCGAGTCGGCGAGTAACAGTCGAACAAGCGTTGCTGGAGGTGGCTGAAAATGTTAATTAATAAGTTCAAGTAATCAAACAAGAATGGTAAATCAGCTTGCCTCGGGAAAAGAGGACATCCAATCGGTCACAACGCCGTCAACAGATGTGAAAACCATCGTTGACTTGCGGTCTGTAAGAAAGGGGGAGAGTGGGAACAATATATTTCTGAACGTTTCTGCTTCTTCTGGAGACAGCGGAGGTCGATGGCCAACCGGGTGCAGCATCGAAACCCCGAACGTTCGCACAGTGTATACGTACGAAAGGCTGGTATCCTCAGTCAAATGTAGTATCATAATTTTAAGTTTGCTCACCCAAGGTGGAATACGTTAAAGAGGAGCATAGGGTTAAACCGGCTCGACCCCAGCATATTTTGGGGCACAGGTCGTATAGCAGGAGCCTTCCCCTCAGAGATCGCTTCAGGATCCCACCAAGGTTTGTCGGTGAGTTCTTTGGCATCGAGGATTTGTTTCGATTCATCTGATCCGGGGTTCGCAATCATTTGGAGAAATTTTTGTCTCTCGCCCTCGGTCAAAAGTTCCCATAGAGTATCGTGGTTCACAGTATCTAGTTGAATGTGAGCTCTGAGATAGATTGGTTACGGATGGTTTATAATACCGAGGTCGATCCCTTGTAATCGAGAAGCGATATCATCGATATCCTCCTCTTGGTCAGTATCTCCAACTGCCTCTTCTTCGAATCGTTTCAGGAGCTCAAGCATTTGCCGTTTTTCTTCATTGGTTCGCGCTGGCTCTCCTTGGATTTGCTCGGCTAGTACTGTTTTATAGAACGTCTCGGTACAGCCGGGGTGGGACTTTTGAAGTGTTTAGCCAGTCGAGATGCATTTTTTTTTCTGTTTTCAACTCTCACCTCGGAACGGTAGCATACCAACGAGCAATATTGGAGGTTGCAGGCTGGACAAGTATACTTAGCAAACTGGCGTCGACATCTAGTAAAGTAGTTAAACCCAATAAATTAAGGGTATGCGTGAATATTACATTCCGCATGGGTTGCTAGTGCCGCTCGGTGTGACATCCTTTCTGGTCTTAATATCGAATGTTCGTGGCATAAGGTACTTATGGTTGAAGGGAGCAAGATGACGTCAGACTCCAGCAGGTCATCGCGTGGGTGAGTCTCACGTGTCAAGGCTCTGGGTCACGCGACCGCATGTGCTCATCTTGGGACGACCATCACCTCCCTTTGTTCAGCCTTTGTTTAAACCTGACTTCAACAAGTAATTCGGCTGCTGCTGCACCTTTGACCCTTGAAGAGCTTTATTATTTCATGCTCTGCGGCCCCATCGCCTTTTCCAAAGGAACGAGTCATATCACACATTCTCAGGATAACCCTCCGGACCGTCTCTGCCCACGCTGAAGAACTTCACCAGCGTCTCTGAGTTTTTACGTCGCCTGCTTCCTGATATAGTATATCGCGGAGCATTGGATCTCAATTACGCTAGCTCATCCAGGAAGGAATGCTGGCCTTGCCCGGGACAGAACCAACAGTGAAGTGGTTGTTCGAATCCATGCATGCTTGCCCTTGTGTCCCGCTTCGTGTGCCCTTATTGTCTGAAAAGCATGCCCAAATTTTACAAGCTGTACTCCTTTGACTTCTTGTCGGGTAACGACCTGTGGCGAGCATTTGGCCAATGAAGTGAGTTACGTCGTCAGTGGATGCCGCCGCAATATCACCATTTCAGGACATCCTGCTGTGTTGGCCCGCCTTGGAACCCGCCTTATGTCCCCATTTCCAGATACCCCAGCGCTTGGCCGGCCACGTTTTTAATCTGGGACAGCCGTATTCTAATCACATCCCATAGGCGTCGAGCTTGGGAACTCCAGAAGTTGAACATGCCCCCAGACTACAATGAATGTTACTATTTGCCCTGTGAACCCCCACTTACTGTGCCCAGCCACACGCCTTCAAGCTCACGGTATGACGTCCGATTTGGGCTTCCCGCCCTCCCAGGCCGCCCACTTCAGGCCCGCCCGCCTTCTGGAACGCCGCCCGACCTACACAGCATACCTCACGACTAGTAATTTTGCCAGTGTGGCTGGGGCGAGAGGCAATAATTCTATGAGACGGACACTCAAAAGCACCCTGTTGCGCTTAGACGCCTCACCATCCGCGGCGGTCGCCTACAACGTAGCAGCAGTAGGTACTTAACCCATTCAGAGGGAAGTTCAAGTCTACTTGTGCATGAGCTCTATTGCATATTTTCGCCTGTGCGAGGTATGTATCCTCGGCGACCTCCTGCGCACGTTGTAATTGACTTTGGATTAGACTTGCGGCCAGCATTCATATAGGTCGTGTGCCCGGTGTGGGAACGCGTGGTACTGTTCGACTCCGCATTTGCAATCAGTAAGTGTATCTGGTCGCTCTCTACTTTCCTCACTCATCCGATGTTCAGGACTGGGGTCGCCATAGCCAGGAATGCGTACCGCAGGATGCACCTTCATTCCGCGTCCCTTCCCCACTCCTAGAATCGCGAATATCACATACCGATGCAGAGTGTACGGCACTGGTGGGTAGCGATTTCATTCCATACTGGTGGCCAACTAACTTCGCTCTGCCCTTCGTACCAGCTTCTGCCATGGGACTCCACTCGCCACAGGTTAATTAGGATACACACACCCGGTCGTGTTGACGCCGCCAAGAATACCACGGTGTGGTCAATTCCTCTCACCGACTACCTTGGCTCGAATACTGCCTTCGCAAGTCGCGAAATCACTCGCAATGTTGGCGGAGAACCGTTACGACATCCCCTCCGTGTCTTTTTCCGTGACCGCTTCTTGCAGGATGGTTCTCGTAAGTATCAAAACCCAGCCATTCACCAGGAGTATTAATCCAAGACAACCTCTTTCTAGCGATCAACCAAACAATAAATGCGCTCACCCATGGAGGTGCCCGACACGCATGGGCCGGAAACATCGTGGTATTGAAATGGTCTGGTTCTCGCCGACAGGGGCAAGTCTCTGTTTCTTGACGACCCTAAGGATAGACACTAAATATGTTTCCAAACAAACAGGTACACGGACATGAACCCGGGCGATCTTCATGTTATTGCGTCCTGGCTTTTGGCATACCCCCCAGGGTGGCTTTAAATGTTACCATCCTTGGAGCGGGTTTTACCCCGTCGGGCGATTCCACCCGGTGTATACCCACCCGCTTATCTTCAACTTCCGTGCCTTATTATTATTCGTTTCCCCTCGCCGTAACATGTGGCTGCTCTTTTAACTCGATTCGATGTTACCTTTGGGCAGCACACTACTTTGCGCATATAATAGAGAAAATGCGTGTGCACCCGACGCATGAGACTATTGTGAGCCACCCACTAAGTACACGGGTCACAAGAGTTTGCAGTTGGCGAACGATGCTGCATCTTTGGCCCTTTTGCAACTTTATTTCTCCCTCTGGAGGATCACCGCCATTATGGTGTACCTCACACCGAGTTGGGCGCGACCTAGAGAATGCTGCACGAATCAACTTGTCATACTATAAACTAGCCAGCGAAATCTTGGGTATATGCGCGCGAATATTTAGCTAACACCCTTAATATGGGAATTATCAGAAAAGTGCTTCCTTGTTGTCGTAGTGGGGCACACAGCGATTTGGCTCCTCCGACATTCGTCGGATTAAATTATTCCAGGAAAACTATATATACATGAACCAACTAAGTAGTGAGACTCCTTGGGGAGGGCTCCCCGCTCCCCGCCCGCTGTCCGACATAGTTCCTCGGAGTGCAGGTCATCAGTACACCGAATAGACAGAACTACGAGAAGAGACGACTCACCGGCATACCAGGAGCCCCAGCGTCTTGAGTAGTGCGCGTCCGCACCGGCTGGGACTCCCCTTCATCCGGGGGTGCGTCCATCTACCCAAACTATTTACAATACACACGCTTACATTAGAAGTACATAGAGAAGATGTGCAGGCGCAAGTAGAAAAAGAGGGAAAGAACTTACGGTCGGACCTACCTTTGCTGTGAGCTTGCAGGCGTTCAGGGGTACGAGCAGTCTGTGCGGTGTATGTGCGGTTAGTAGGTGTGTGTACGGTCGGTGTGTATGTGTGCGGTCAGTAAGTGCATGTGCGGTCAGTAGGTGTCGAGGCGTTGAGATGATCCAGGCGTTGAAGGGGAATCCACGGGACTAGGACAAGAGGGAGAATCAGCAGCGTGGACAAGGAAAGAAAAGACGAACTCACACGGGCGCCAGAAGATACGGAAAAAACAGGTTGTAGAAGGGAGGTGGGCGAGGGCGAGGGAGGAGGGGAGGGCGAGGACGAGCGAGAGAGGGAAGGCGAGCGAGAGAGGTGGAAGGGAAGGCGGAAGGAAAGATGGAGGGAAAATGGAAGGAAATGATGAAGGGAGGATTGGGGGGGGGGGGGATGTAGAACTAACAAACTGAGCGCAAAGGCGGACTTTTATACCTTAGGAGCTGGGTCGAGCTTGTTTGCTCAAGCTTGAAGATCACGTGCATTGGGCGGCCCCTATTTGCATCGAGAAAAACAATCCACTTGGCACGCGGCGCACTTGAGCTACGCTCGAAATTTACGGCGTTATGGGTATTTGTGCCATATCTTGTGTATATATACCTACCCCATGCTATTCGACGGTGCAGCCCATCACGTGCGGCGCCGCTTGTTTTTCTCATATCATGACCTAAGCTGATATCCTTATCTAGACGGATATATTGACCAAGTCCTCTTGCCTTGGAACCATCTTATACAGTCGACTCCCCGAGGTGCGATTGGATCGGGGAAAGGTCAAATTCCAGCTAATTGATCAGACCTGGGAGCATTTTCATAACTCGAACAAACAGGTTCGCCTTTTCTGCTTTCTGAGTGTGTAATATAAATAAAAATACATCAATAAAGTTGACTAGCAGACTATCATATCAGTACAAGCACAAGGAGTGTAAGCTAAAATGTTTATGTACAGAGGAGGCGAGATGTAATTTAATTTTCAAAGGATAGGGCGACATTACCAGCAATCTCTTTGTCGGTGAGCTAGCCCACGCTATGGTTGGCTGAGATATCGAGAGCGCCGTCATCATCTCCTGGGACTCGAGCTCCAACAACCTAGGGGGCTGCGGTACTTCGGCCTGCAAGTTCTCCATCTCCCGGTTTGCTGTGACCTCCTCGTCAATTACTTGGGGTACATGTCATGACCCGTGAAGCGTCATGACGAACCGTCGATCCGTCACGTGACACGTTACGGTTACCACCTAACAACTAC
>WSTK01000781.1:0-15029 GCA_019616945.1 Ceratobasidium sp. 414 | reverse complement strand
GTATATATTATTTCATGGTCCTAATTCAGTGATCATTCGCCGATTCTGGCGATTTTATGAGCCTACGAGTTCCTGTGTGTGTACCCTTCGTAATCTCCGCTAAAGTGCTAAATCCACTATTTTGGAGACTTTTATTGGCGTTTACTTCGCTTTAGTGCGGTTTAGAAGGCCTTTTAGCAGCGATTACTAAGGTACCCCACTAATTCTTCAGGGATTAGTTTGGCAGTTTTGGCGTTTTTTGCTGATGCCTAACCTGACCTCCAGCCTAAAGCCACTCTAGTTACGATAATATGCCTCGTCCCACTGGTAGTCGTATTAGCGCTATTACTATCTTTGGAGCTTCGGGACCATCGTTGGGCTAGCATTGCGTGCACGCACGTAACTTCATCGATATTAGAGTCTGTAAATGGGCGACTTAGAATAAATCTGTGTGGGCTGATAGTGATAATAAGTACCCATACTGCCATTGCACGACGCAAGACCCAACCAACCCCCATGCCACGGCTCTAATGTCGGACGACATGTCCATGTACCCGCAGACCCCCGAGTCTCGCTGGCTACTTACACTTTACAGGCCTTCTGACATCACTCACGCTCGGGTGACGCCTGTCTCACAATTCCCTTTTTTTCGCTATTATCATATTGTATATGCACTCCATTAATACCTATGTGTCCACACTTTAACATTAATGCGTTATCCTTGCGAAGAATGCCTGATCAAAAAAAAAACAAGCATGGGCGCTGATTGGCGGTTCATCGCCAGGAATCCACGAGGGGCAATAAAAACCAATGATACAAAGCAGCCAACGGATACAATGTACGAGTACCGAGTATCCAGACAAAGCTCATCGCCTACTTTTCTTGCCTCTACTTGGCATCTAACCCCACCAATTAGCATTCAGACTTTCAACCACTCGAAAAACCCACACCACTCACCCCAGCTTCCACAACGTCATCGTCCCTATCCATCCTCTCTCGCCCTCCCTCGCCCGTCTCCCTTTGCCGCTTCCTCCCGCCCCTCGCACCAGCCGCCCCACCCGCATCCTTCAACTCCTGAATCGCCAATCGTTGCGCCTCGCCCACGCGCTCCTTGAGCAGCATCACCTCGGCCTTGTCCACCCCAAAATCCATCATCTTTTTCCCAATTACGCCCTCGATCCGCTGCAAAAGCTCGACGTCGTACTGGGTCACGAGTGTGATGCTCTTTCCCGCTCTGCCAGCTCGCGCGGTACGGCCGACTCGGTGGATGTAGTCTTTTGAATGTGTCGGGATGTCAAAGTTGATAACGACGTCGACGGCGGGGATGTCTAGACCTCTATGGTGTAGTGTAAACTTATGCACAGCGAATGATATAGCGAGAAACGTACCGGGAAGCCACGTCGGTCGCAATCAATAAACTTCGTCCACCAGCCTTGAACTTGTTCAACGCGCCCAGCCGTGCACTTTGGCTGAGCTGACCATGCAGCGGCACAGCCGGAAATCCAAGATTCCTGAGAACCATGCTGAGCCTACCCAGACATGTTAGCTCCGCTAAACAACCGATTTGGGAGCGGCGCACCTCTGAGCGTCATGCACAGTTCTGGTGAACACGATTGCGGAATTTGCAGCCAATTCGTTCGCGAGATGTACGAGATGAACATCTTTGTTTACGAACGGCGTAAGAAGATAGTATTGTAAGAGTGTGGAAACGGTCGAGTACCTGCAAAGTTTGGTGAGTCCACATTCATGTTTAAGTAATACGCATACATACTTTCCGTTCACCTCCACCCTCACCGGGTTCTGCAAACTAGCTCGTTGTAGCTTCGCCACCTTGGTGCTCATCGTCGCACTGAACAAGAACGTATTTCGTTCTCGAGGCAAGACCTACACATTATTCGCCATGTAAGCTCTACCCATGTCTAAAAGCGAGAGCTCGTACCTTGAGGATCTTATCAATTACAGGCCCAAAATCCATATCCAACAATCGGTCCGCCTCATCCAGAACCAAATATCGGAGCCCACGCAATGAAAACCCTTTCGTATTTTCGAGATGATCATTAAGTCGGCCAGGGGTGGCTACGACGATATGTGGCCTATCCAACCAATACATTAGACCCATCGAAAAGAAAATTTAACAAAAACTCACCGTTTTCCCAGCGCAATACTTTGGCTCATCATGTCCATACCCCCAACAATGGTGGCGCACCGTACGCCAATCGCAGAACCGAGAGCTTCAAACTGTTGTGATATTTGGTACGCCAGTTCTCTATGGACACCTTCAGTCGAACGAGCACTAACAGTCAAGAAGCTGCCACGCACATACCGAGTTGGCGCAAGTACACACGCGAACAACCCCCGAGGCTCGTCCCATAATTTTTGCAATATTGGTAATGCAAATGCTGCGGTTTTCCCAGACCCCTACAAGTTACGCGATGTCGGCCACGCAAGTGATCAAGGGATAGGTGGAATGCTCACCGTCTCCGCCACCCCAATTACGTCTTTGCCTTCGAGCGCATCTGGGATAACCCCAGATTGAATCTCGGTAGGTTTAGTGTATCCCACTTGTTTTAAAGCGTCAAGAAGCGGAGTTATCAGACCAAGAGACTCGAAGGTCGCGGAAATCGAAGTAGCGCTAGAGATGTTGACAGATTTCGTCGAAGCCCCTTCACCCTCCGCTTGCGACTCAGAGTCGGATTCTGGCCCAGATCCAGAGTCACCCGCGCTATCCTCCTCTTCCCCAGCTCCTCCTCGTCTGGTTTCGTTGTCGTTATCGCCGCCGTCAGAACTAGGAACCAGCTCTGTTGCAGCTGGAGGTGGAGGTACCAGTATGGGAGGCGTCCCCTTTGCCCTAGCTAGTCGCTTGGCCTTCTTCTCGGCTTTGGCACGTTGTTTCATCTTCAATGCTCGGGCTTGGAGAAGTGACATGGGACCAGCAGGCGCCATCGTGAATTTCAGTCCAGGCAAGAGAAGAAATATGTGTAGCAAAGGTTCTGAGACACTGTAGCAGGCGTCTTCCAGTACTAAATGAATTTCTTCCGTAGAGTTTCCAGAGCAGGTGAGGGGCGGAGGTGGGAATGGCTAAAATTTGCATCCGAATTCTGAAGGCGATCAGCGGGTGGCGGTGCGGGCCAGATAAGATAAACATCTTGCTGGCCCGCCTGCTGATTAAGACATTTTTACACAAAAAACCTCTATCAATAAATTAATCTAGTTACACAAACAACCGTCGCGCAATCCAATGGTCGACCCATTTCGCCACATCCTGTTGGCCAAGTGGCTTGGCAGCCTTCAAACTGAGGCTCAAACGCACTCCCTGTGTCGTATCCAGCCGAGCTGTTCCACCAGCCTCTATAGCCTCCAGGTTACCCTCCGAGTTCGCCTCTATTCTCGCCCGTAGCTTTTCGTCGGCTCGCACCATCTGGTCGATTGTGCTCTGAATTTTGGCGGTTGGGAACCGTCTAAGACGGTCTTCTTCTTTCTCCTCTGAAGCTGAAACCAGGCGTTCGACCCGGTCGTTCCATTCTCGTATTGGTACCACCGGGAGAGGTCCGTTAGTTCGGGATCGAAGCGTTCCTGAGAACATGGTCATAACCTGCGACCATTCGATGGGACACGGATGGGAGCAATGGACGAATGGCGGCAAAATCGCCTTTCGACCCAATGAAATTTCGACAACCGCCTGAGCGACCACGTCGAGAGGCGTCCAGGAGATCGTCTAAATCAACAATTTATTAGCATATGTTCCATCATATCTGTTGTTTTTGGCTTACTCCAACTGCATCGGGCAAATAACCCGCAGCGATGGACGAAGCAACCATCGAGGGGACCCAGTCATTCAGGGACCATGCACCGGCGTTCGAGTCACCCGTAAGCTGCCCAAGCCGAATGGCACAAGTCTCAAGGCCACTCGTACGAGCAGACTCAAGCAACTGTAAACCAGAATTGAAAGCGTCAACCATATCGCTTCAATTTGTCTACATTATGACCTGAAGGACATACCTTCTCAGCTACGAATTTGCTTTGCCCATACCCAATACTAGTCGCGGCGTCTGCGATATCTACCGGTGCCTCGTTTATATAACCACCAGGTGTGCCAAATCCAGCAGCTGAGACCGAAGAAGTAAAAAGGAAACGAGGGCGGTGTTTCGAAGCGAGCGCAAGATCAATGAGGTTGTAGGTACCACGAATACTCGGTTCGAAAGACTGCAACGACAAGTTGAAATTGACCTGCCACGCATTCTGCGTGTATCAATAGATTAACACTCCGACCGGATTTTCACTCCCCAAGATAGCACATACGTGGATGAATAAACTAGAAGTACTTTTGACCTGGGGTCGAGTTTAGCTGAGATCTTCAAGAACTATTAGAGTCCACTCACCTCTTCGTATATCTCCGAGGGTAGACCGAGTTGCTCAACGGCAATATTACTCTCTAACAACACGAGTTTCGGCGAATCCAGCAAGGCGACATCGAGTTGCTTATCCTGAAACGCATCGCATTGACGTTGTCGAAGCGACCTTCCGTTTGGGTGCGACCTGCGATTCAGCGCCCACACTCGCTCTACCCGATCGTTCGCAAGAAGTTGGGCCAGGAGGTGTGAACCAAGTCCTCCAGTCGTGCCAGTCAAGAGGACTCTTTCGGATGGTGGAGAACACAGCTCTGGAGATAATTGTAAAGCCGGAACACGATCGTATTTTTGGATCATGCGCGTGATCGAGTTGATAGTACTGTCGTTCGAGCTTTCCGGTAGCGAATGGCTAGGGTCGGTAAATAATTGAACGATAATACCCGAAAGCTGGAATATACTGGGATACTTGAATAGAGTCTCTTGGCTAATTCGAGCGACCATTCGTTGAGCATTGATGCTCGCAGAAGAGTTAAGCGTATTTAAGATCGTTCTAGTAAGCATTGTAGCTGTTAAGCTACATCGTATAATTAACACCAATTTTTCCCAAGAGTGAACCATGACAGACGTACCTATCGAGCCCTTGTTGAAACAAATCTCCTACAATATCAACATCAACTTCGCTCCTCAGCACGCGCTGCGCACAAAGCTTTAACCACCCCTCGACCTGGTCCCGATCACCCCAGGAGGGAGCCTCTGAGGGACTAGGCACTGACTCGTTTCGCTCGAGCGCCGCATACATCCTCTCGATTTCTTTCGAGTAGGCTTTCAGAGTCGCAGCTCGTGAAAGTGTGCCTTTTGGCGTGCGTAGCAATGGAACTTCGGGGTATGTAAATACGACGGCTTCCTGGATGAGACGAGCATGGCTAGGTCCGGCGTCATTAGCTCTCTCAATAAACGACCTACAAATCAAGTAAGCTTTATGGCGCCGGAGTTAAACGGAGGTTAACAAACCAAATATCGGCCATCAACTGGGCCCGGCCTTTTCCCCGGTAATTTGACTGAGCGGTCACAGTTAGTTCCAGAAGTACACCAGTTTGGTTCCTTTCGCGTCCAAACATAGCGGCTAATTCAACGTGGGGACAGCTGGTTATTACATCCTCTGTGATCGCAATTCAGTTATACCTGAGTGACCTTTCGGTGCAACAATCTACCGACTTACCCATCGTGCCAGGGTTAGTCTTCTCTCCGTTGGCAAGCACGATCTGGTCATCCAAACGCCCAATCCTGATATATAAAAAAGTGAACTAGGGGCCGATCGGTAACAACGACAATGCTTACGTCTTCCATAGCCCAGGTTTCGTAGGATGAGGTACCATCAAATCCTTAGTCGCATATGCTGGTTGCCCATCGAGTTCGCAGTTGAGAATAATCGGCTTGTGTGCGTCGATAGCCTCAGGGAACGTTCAATGTGAGGACCAAACTCAACCGATCCCGAGTAAAGTGCACATACCAAAACCACCAGTTCGTAGGTTCCATCTTCGTCGTGTTGAGGGATAAATCGAGGGGATGATTGCTCGGAAAACTCTAAATATGCCCAGTCTTCCGGGCTGCGTTGAGGGTTTGTTGGTCGCAGCTTGTTTATACAGCCGATCTCGGTTGCTCCATAAGCCGACTGCAAGCGAACGCCTAAAATTATATGAGATATTAATTTTATAAATAGAGATTTTCCCCGCTTACCGTTATTCGCGAGCGAGTTCCCAACCCACTCGGCTAGCGCACCGCCGCCAAAGTACTGTTCGGTACGCTTAGTCTGCGGTTGTTCCAATAATAGATAGCATAATACATACAAGTCCACGAAGCCTTTTAAGTTGGGACACTGCGGCTGCATCCTTTGACCATGCCTGAATAAAGGTGGTATTGAATGACTACCCAACGAGCGCGACGCATAACTTACTTCCAGGAAAGCAGGAATGGACATGAGGGCTTGACATCCGGTGGAAACCATGGCATTCATAGTAGATTCAGGCGTCGGGACGATAGGCGTTGGGCTGAATGCGAAAAATACCGGGGAATAACCAACGTATAATGGCATAATCCCGTGCCATGTGAAGCCCTAAATTTGGTCACTCATCACCGTCTACCCCAAACCTGAGCAGTGTATCCCTTACCATCAGATGAAACGCAGGAAGAACCATCAAGCCGATACGATCTCCGGGACCCCCGAGCTCCCAACATGCGGCTGCGAAATAAGATCAGAGAATGGACCCGAGGAAAAAACAAAATGGAAGACATACGCTGGTGCACGAGGTTGGTAAACGCACTCTCCTGATTGAGCTTGAGTGCCCGAGGAAACCCAGTTGACCCAGAACTATGCATGATGGCAACCAAAGATTCGCTCGTCGTTGGGCCAAGAGCCGGAAAGTGGTTTATTGACCGTATCTTCACATCACCCTTGCTCAGATCTGGGAATAGTTCAGACGCAGAGGGGATACGCTTGACCTCAAAGCGACGTCCCTGATTCTCGGGCAAGCTTTGGATCTTTCCCCACAACTCTTCAGTAGCTCGACTCCCTCCGACGAGAATATGTCGGGTTTGGGTGCTCTTCAATAAGTGACCAATCCCAGCGGCTTGAGTGCGGGGAGATAAGGGGAAGGGCTAGGATACATTTAAGAAAGCCCGGATTTCAAATAGAAAGTGTAATCTCACCACAAGTCCTGCCCTCATTGCACCAAACAACAAAGCGAGGTATACCACAGTATCCGCGGATATCAGAATCCCAATCTGTGTGCCTCGGGGAAGTAGCGCCTCCGGGTTCAAAATATGGGCAGCGCGGTGTACAGCAAACCCAAGTTGCTCATAGGTCACGGGGACGGGAGGACTGCTGTCGGTCCCAGACAGAATCGCCCAAGTGTGCTTCGGATTGTGTTGCAAGTGAAAGTCAATCACCGAGCCCAGAGGGACAGACCCATCGGTTGGCGGTAGAGCGCGGTCCGATGACACAAAGACCATCGTTGGTGGGGCGGGAGGTTATGAGGGACGGTCGAGGACGGGGCTTGCGGCCCAGTATCTCTGGGGGGCAGTTATATATCTTCGGCAGCTTCACCATCCTTCTTCGCGGATTTCACACTGCCCAAGTGTCGTGGAAGTTGTACACGAGGGGCCAATAAAATGCCATGCTGTCCAAATCACCTGACAGCGAAGCGATTAGACAACAACGATGAGCCAACAATCTGGTAGTTTCTCAAGACTGGAGCTCACCGGTTACCCCGCCGAGCTACCTCCTGCGAGTACTTCAAAGAGGAGACCACTCCCCCAGACCACGATCTTCAACGGTTTAGGATAAAATGTTCCGCCTAAACGTGGCGCGCCGTGAGGGTAAATCAGGGCCTGGATCAGGACATTCTACAAGTCGCCAGCATGACAAACGGAAAAAGGATAAGGCGTACTGGGTCGATCGCCCAATCTACGGTGTCATATCTGTCGAGTATTGTCCAAAACTCGGGTTGGGAAACCAAGCAGCCAAACTCAATTGAGTTGAAGTTGGAAATGAGCGGTGAGCGCCGGGGCCGGGAAGCCTTGACCCTCGCAGCAAACTATTCCGAGTGGTTCCGAGTGCATTTCCGCCTGATTATGCCGCAAGTTGGTCGCCTTCGGCCCGTGTCCGATTGTGTTGTCGATGATTTGTTTGGTCACGTGTTCACGTGCGCCACCCGACAAACACCAAACCAGCCATCACCAGATATTTACCACATTTATCACCTTGAAACGATTCCAGCTCGAGTCAAGCAAGTGGTATATTTTGGGTGCGTGAAATGATAGGTCGACGTAAATGTGTACAGACCAGCAAGGATTAAAGCCAATTAGCACCACCGGCACAAGTCGTACCCAGTTACCTCTCCAAGAACTGCAGGTCTACAACTACCCGGTTCCATATCGCAAGTTTAGGCATTGCTGTTTGCTACTAGAAGTACAGCGAAGCGGATAAGCAGGGTCAAGAGCGCAAAGTGTAATATCAAGGCGGTTGTACCAGTACGAGCAGGCCCAAGACGCAGAACTGAGCAGTCGCAAGCTACCTCAGCCAGGGGGTTGTGGTCGTTCTCCAGAATGGCCCTGCGACAACGCTGCTGTCAAAAGGAACCCAAACATGGCCACCACGTGAGCATTTCCGCTTCTCACAGCCAGATCACAGGGACTCATCCTCGCCAATCACGAAGTATTTGTAACACCGGACAAACAATTCAACTACTAAGAGAACGAGCACGTAGTACAGTACAATTTTGTTTCACACAAATAGCCCCTTCTTCTCCCAATACCCAACCCACTTTTCTACATGCCCTTGGCCGATCTGAGGAGCATTCTTCAACGTCTGACTCAGTCCCTCAGCCTCAGATGTATCGAGACGGGCGGTTCCTCCAGATTCCACCCCAACTTCCGCGCCTTTCGATCGAAGTTCTTCGTCCGCGTGTATCATCCCTTCGATAGTACTTTGGATCTTTGTGCTCGGGAACCGCTTATACCTGTCGCTCTCCGACCCCCTAAATGCCGAAGCAGCACTAGCCACACGTTCGTTCCATTCGCTAAAAGGTACGATCGGGAGAGGCTGATCCTTGTTCAGGGATTTGAGCGATTGAGCGAAGATGGAGAAAATACGCGACCACTCGACTGGGTGTGGATGAGACGAATGAATGACTGGGGGCATAAGCTTGCTGCGAGCAGTGCAAGCGTCGATGACGGAGCGAGCTGCGATGTCGAGTGGCAGCCATGATACGTCCTGAAGTTACGGGTACGTGAGCTTCGTTCATTATTTTATGAAAGAGGTAAGACTCGCCCCTGTTGCTGCAGGCAAGCATCCCACCGACAGCGAAGAGCCAATAATTGAAGGTACCCAGTCGGTAGTTGACCAGGATCCGCTAATTGCGTCTCCAGTGAGCTGTCCGAGTCGAACTACACATGTTTCTAACCCAGCTGCCCGAGCAGACTCGATGATCTAGGTGTCGGAAATTGGTATTAGGAATATTATTTTATGGATTAGTGGATGCATACCGTTTCCGTTACGAACTTGCTCTGGCCATATCCGATCCCATTGGCTGCATCCTCTGCCTTGACGTATCCCTCCTTCAGATGCGCCCCCGGCTTTCCAAAGCCCGCAGCCGAGATAGACGACGTGAACAAGAAGCGTGGAAGACCAGAGGAGGTGGTGGAGCGGAAGGCCAGGTCCAGGAGGTTGCGAGCGCCTTTGATACTTGGCTCGAAGGACTGAAGGGCTAGGTTGAAATTAACTTGCCAGGCGTTCTGGATCAAAATGTGTCAGCATATATATTGGTCCATTGCCAAAACCGACATACGTGAATGATTGCTGTGGCGGTGGACCTGATCTAGAAACGTTGAGTCAGCTTTGACGGTGGCTCTCAGTTAGTCTCCCACTCACCTCTTCGTATACTCCTTCCTCTAGCCCAAGCCTCTGGTCTTCCAAGTCAACGTCCAGCAACACCAGCTTCCTACTCTTAAGCAACTCGGCGTCCAACATCTTGTCCTCGAACGACGAGCTCTGCCTGGCGGACACCTCTTTCGAGTTTCGGTTCAGCGCCCAAACCTTGTCCACCCTATCGCTCTCCAACAGTTGTGCCAGTATGTGCGAGCCGAGCGCGCCGGTCGTCCCCGTCAAAACTACATGTTCTCCTGACAACGCCGGGCGGGCCTCCAACGGAAGTTTCGAGCTTTCCCAATTCGAGTCGTATTTGCCGATCATTGCGCGAATCACTTCAAGCGCCGAAAGTTGAGCATCATTGGAGGAGTATCCACCATTAGCGGTGAGTTGAATGAGAACAGTAGAAAGCTGCTCGACAGTTGGGTTGGCGAAGATAGTCTGTTGCTTCAACTTCTCAGCTGCTCCCTTGATAGCCCCATCACCTGAGGAGTGAAGCGCGCCTTTGAGCGTTCTCAAAAGGATGGTGGCCGTCAAGCTTGTCAAACAAATTTTAGAGTCATAGTCGACCGATTTACCACTTTCCACTTACCTATCCATGCCCTGTTGGAAAAAATCTCCACCAGTTGCGATATCTCGTGCCAAGATGTGTCCTACGCACTTGCCGACCCATTCCCGCACCAAAGCTAGATCTTTCCATGACTGAGGTGTACCAATGGCAGTGTCGACGCCAACGTCCTTCTCCAGTGCCGCATACATGTCGTCGACCTCCTTTGCGTATACTCTCAACGCAGCCGATCGAGATACGGTTCCCTTAGGGGTACGAGGAAGCGGACGGGAAGGATCCACAAGGATGATAGCGTCCCTAGCGAGACGAGAGTGGGTCGGAGAGACGTGGTTTGCAAGTTCAACGTATGGCCTGATGCTTACGATCAGCTAGGAATAATCGATCAAAAGAGCAGGCACGTACCATATTTGGTCAACGAGCAGCGCGCTGCTCTCCCTGCCTTCGTACTTGTGCTTTACAATATCAGCTAGTTCGATCAGCACCCCGGTCTGGTTCCTTTCCCGTCCAAACATGACCGCCGACTGAACCAACAAACTATTTAAAATTTCAACCTCTGTTACGCCAAAATATAAGTTAACAATTGCTGGGGTACGTCCTGAAAAGGCATATATGTGAGAACGTACCCATCGCACCCGGATTGGTCTTTTCCCCATTGAGCAGAATGATCTGATCATCCAGCCGTCCGACGCTAGGAGGTGATAAGCATTTTAAACGGGCCATCTTGTATATATGCGTACAATCTCCACAAGTTTGGCTTGCTGGGGTGTCGTTTGACCAAATCCTTAGACCGATATGCTGGCTGCCCTTGAAATTCAGAGTTCAGCGCATAGGGATTGCGTTGCGCGTTTGGCTTCACGCACGATTCCATGCATCAACATATTATATAACGCACGTGTGTCGAAGCTAGACGTACCAGCAACACTAGTTCACAGGTGTCTTCATCGCCTTGGGGGTCGAATACGACGTCGGTGTGTGTTGCAAACGAGACGTAGCGCCAGTCGCGAGGGTCTTTGTTTGGGTCATATAAGTCTCCGGCAACCCCGAATTCTGTGGCACCGTAGCCAGAATGAAGATGCACGCCTAGGAGGAAGTCAGCAAGTATATAAAATAAAATCCGGCCTTCACACCTTCATCCGCTAGCTTATCACCGATACCCTGTCCTAGGGGACCGCCCCCGAATGTCTCCAAGAAAATGAGCCAAAATCATGATTGATCCCGGTGCGAGCTTACCACAATGGACATCCTCTTGAGCTCGGCCAGTGCATCCTCGTCCTCGGACCAGGTCTATATAATTGTTCATTAATGTGTACGGGCCATAAATCTGCCCATTGGGACTTACCTCAAGAAATGCGGGGGCAGTGACTATGAACTCGCACTTGGTACCTGCTACGGCTTGCATGGTTGTGCTGGCGGTTGGCAGAACAGGAGGCTGACTCGGTGCAAAGAGTATTTGTGTGTATCCAAGGTAGAGTGCTGCGAACAATTGGAGCATTATGCCCTGGTAGGTCGTGAGCCCGCCATTGATTAAGGCAGGCAGAAATTAACGAACCATGGTATGAAACGATGGCAAGGCCATTGTTCCCACTAAACACCCGGGTCTTCGGTACATCTGGAAGATACCTAGACGCTTAGGTGGTTGGAATCGTATATATACGGCACCGGCAAACAGTCCGCTCACCTTGAGTGACGACATTTTTGAACACTCCCTCCTGGTGCCATGAGATCGGCTTCGGCATCCCCGTCGATCCAGAACTATGCAACACGCTCACGACCGACTCATTTCCTGTCGGCTTCAACTCTGGGAATCGTGAAACTGTCCCGGTTGAGGCTGGGTTGGACTGGCTGAGATGGGGGTACAGGTCGCCAACAGATGGGATTTGAACGAGTTCAAGGGTATGTTGGTTCTCGGCTAGAACCGAACGGACAGCTTGACTGAGCTCGAGGACTGCCGGGCTGCCCCCCATGACAATACGAGTGGTTCCGGTTCCGGCACATAGATGCGCAATGCCTTGTGCGTTGGTACGAGTTGACATGGGAAATGGCTTCAATAGTGTCAGCATAACAATGACCTAAATGTTTAGCGAACTTGGACATACCACGAGGCCAGCCCTCATTGTACCGATTAGAAGAGTAAGATACGTGAGAGTATCTGTCGTGGCCAAAATCCCGAGGTTTGTGCCTTGGGGAATGGTCGCATTTGGATTCAATAAATGGGCAGCGCGGTGAACGGCATGAGCGAGCTGCTCGTAGGTTACGTTAATTTTTTTCGAGGATTTAACATCGTACAGAACACTGAAGATGTGCTGGGGATTGTTTGTGAGATGGAAGTCGGCGACGAGACTTGGAGGGACTGAGCCGTCTGTTGGAGGAGCTACAAATTGGGAAGTAGCAAGAACCATAGTCCCGATACAATAAACCTCGATTAACCGATGGTTGAAGGGGGGTATGGGGAAACGCTTGGTAGAACGAGGGCCTTATACACGACACGACAAGCCGTCGGTAGCAGCTACCCCGGCACCACTCCGCAGATCCTCTGGCCAACATGAGCTAACCCCATTGGATGATATGCGGTCGCGCTTGCTTAGGGTTTTGCATACAGCGAGTTTGGTGGTCAGTACTCTATTCGGGCACGAGACATGAGCGATTAGCCGGGGTGTCGGTAAGTGCCACCGTGGCTCGAGCGCTCATAGGCGCTGAAACGCCCAGGTAATGCCCAAGTGAGGGTGTGTCCACAGCCTTTTAGTCACTCGATGTGCTGGCGAGTCTCAGTAAATTTTTCCGAGGAACACTAAACTAATAGAGCACGGATCCATGGAAGATTCGCTAGTGGGGTACGCTCGGGGGTGGATGATCGACTCTCACCAGACCGGGACCAATAGTTAGCGCCGACGGCTACAGATAGACTATCATCAGATCGCAGGAACTTGATATGGTGCGGCCGGCGATTACAAGAGCCGTGAGGTGTCCACCGATCGATCAAGAAGCAGGCCAACAGTGCCGAGGTCCCCGACGAGCGCTCGGAGTGGAGTAACCGGAGCTCGGTTATACGCTCTGGCCCGAGACGGCGGTGCATGTACCCTACTCACGCACTGCATGGAAGAAGTCCACGCTACTGGTCTTGCTCCTGCCCTTGGTCCGTAGGGTTTACATACATGATGGAGATGGCGGCTTGTTTCCGAGGGTACTTGGGGATATGCCTTAAAGCGTTGCGTACGCCGTAGATCGATCACGCAAGTTATAAACCTAATATTTTAGCATGCCAGGATTTTTATTTTGAAGTACTTGTGTTATTAGTGTGTGTGTAAATCTAAACCACTAGGTACGGTTATTCCAAAGGACGGCTAAAACAATCGACCAGAGAATCAGTTGGGTGAGATATTGGAACCTACACGGTGTATCCTAAGTTGTAAGCCCTATTCGCGATTGGTTGGAGATCTTGGCCCATTGTTTTAGCAAATTAAACCAATTATACTGTTGCAACTATCTACAGACGACTGTAAACCACTCTGGTCTTGCTCTGACGAAATAAACCCATTTTTACCCAGTACCCGACCCACTTCTCCACGTGCTCTTGACAAACCTGAGAAGTATTTCTTAATGTTTCACTTAACCTCTCGGCCTCGGAAGAATCTAGACGAGGAAGCCCTACAGCTTCTATGCTATCCCCCCCGCTTTGAGACCGGAGCTCGTCGTCGGCACGTGCCATTGCTTCGATCGTCCCTTGGATCTTCATGCTCGGGAAACGCCTGTACTTGTCGCTCTGAGATCCTTCGAAAGCCAAAGCTGCGCTCTTCACGCGCTCGTTCCATTCGCTGAACGGTATAATAGGAAGGATCTGGCCTTTGTTCCGGACTTCGAGGGCCCCAGAAAACATGGCAAACATTCGTTCCCACCTGATTGGGTATGGGTGAGAAGGATGAACGACTGGCGGCATAAGACCACTGCGAGACGTGCATATATCGAGGATGGAACGGGCAGCAACGGCGAGTGGTAACCACGATACGTCCTAGGATTACAAATATTTCATTACTGATTGTGAATTTTACGAAGGACGACCCACCCCTGTAGCCCCGGGCAAGCATCCTACCGACACAGAAGAGGCGATAACTAGAGGCACCCAATTGGTTATCGGCCACGAGCCGCTCACAGCATCTCCCGTGAGTTGCCCGAGTCGCACTATGCATGTCTCTATGCCAGCGTCCCGCGCAGGTTGGAGAAGCTTTGCATCGCAATTAGGGGTCATTTCAGCCAACAATATACACAACCCGTACCTTTTCAGTCACAAATTTACTTTGACCGTACCCGATTGCTGTTGCAGCATCCTCTGGTTTCAGATAGACTTCTTTCAGGTTCCTGCCAGGCTTTCCGAAGCCAGCCGCGGAGAATGATGAGGTAAACAGAAAACGTGGGAGACCGGTAGCAGCCGTGGAGTGTAACGGAGCTGCACAGGACCTTCAGTACGTGGATTAGACGGAACGGTTAGACTTACCCGGTTCGCCTATATAAGGCCCGGATGCGATCCCCTGTACCCATCTTTCGTTATCTACTGAGAATTTACTGGTGTTACGGATTGTTCTCTCTCGCCGACCCAGTCGGCAAGCGCGATCCATTAGCATATAGTAAGTTCGCAGACGCGAGACTTACATTTTTGAACATACTAAAAATCACAAACCGGTGAGCACCGCTCACTAAAGAAAAAGTTTTACTA